>VTPC01004970.1:0-16807 GCA_011009095.1 Ignelater luminosus
AGAGCAGTCAGAGGTCATTTACTAACACAAACTGCCTTGTCAAACATAATATTTGACTACATTGAAATAACGGAGGAAGAGCAGGCACGTGTCAAAGAAATTATGTCCACTATCTGGGATGAGCCTTCCTCACTGGGCTCAATACAAGAAAATTCTAATATGAGATCACTTGCCAAAAAATTTGGGGAAGCACTACAACACCTGAGTGGGAATGGACGAATTACAAAGCTATGGGTTCAATACTTCCACGTGGTAAACTTGATGAGACCGAGAGGTCAGGTGATTAGGATGCCCACCTCACCTCTGTCAAGAGAATGATACCGTTCTTTCACGCATCTGGTCACTTTTCCTACACAAAATCCTGTCACCTGTATGTTCAGGATATGATGACACTTTCTTCAAGGCTGACACCAAGAATTTGTCAATGGAGGTGGCTTCACGATGCGACGGTTTGATCGCTTTTGGTCAGGCGTTTGGTCTGATATGACAATTGAGACCAATTTGATGTGAATCAACTGCTATGACGCTGAAACACGTAGCAAACAGGCAATGAGTAAAACGGTAAACATTCCCATTTTCAGATGTCAAGTTGTCACACAAAGACAGGGTATACATTATTCTTTTTAAACTTCTTGTCAGACGACTTTTCTGAAAACATAAGGCTGATGCGTTAGAAGGACAAGTTTTACAAAAAATGTGAGGCAAAGGATTTTTCGAAAATTATCGGTCTTCTCTGGCAAATATCTCGGAAACTATAACACATAGGAAGACAATGATTAAAGACAGTCTTGTAGGAAATTTAATTATCTTTTATTTTGTAAAGAATCCTTTTTACCGTACGATGCACCGTTTCTGAGTTATAAGCGAAGAACCGAAAGAAGGGACATTTCCACCTCCCTGCCTCCCTGAAGCGGCAGAGCTAGAGGCGATGACTTTTTAGTATGTCTGTTTCTTAACTACTCCCAACACATTCCTCAAGAGAAAAATGCTCCCTCTTTCCATTTCCTCTACAACCCCCTTTTGGGCATTCATTAACTGGACTACTAACCCACTATTTTTTGAAAATTAGTCAGTCACAATTTTCGGTCAAAACCGTGGGTTTCCAGTGGAAAATTTTGAATTTGTAATATCAAGACTGGATTGTCAATTTTCAAATAGTTCAATTTTAATTCTTCATTATCTCAAAAGTACATGTTTGGGGTTAGGCCGCTTTCACGTTGATAACCCCATTTATGTGTTGAATATTACTTTTATTATAAATTACTATTTAATGTTTGCCACTATGAGTAAGATTTGATTTTAAATTTGAAAATCAAAGTTAACATTTATCTAGTTAAAGAAAACCTGAACATAATTTTAAATTTAATTAAGCGCTTTTTCTTAAAAGAGTCAACTGTATGTATCTTCTACTACAATGAAGTAGTTCCACATCATATGATGGAAGCAAAACAAGAAATATTTCTTAGAAAACCACATCGAGGATAATATTGCAACACAATAAATTTCATTTCCTTAGATTCATCATTTACGCTTAATAACTTTATTAAAGCCTACCTAGTTTTAGTACGACCATCTAATAGCGCTTATTCCTTAGCTGACAGTAAGGAGTCCATTTATTAGCTTCGAGCTTTAATAGCACAGCTGTGATGATTGATTCAAATAGAAAGATTTCAATACTTTTTGTATTAATTTCAAGGTCAGTATAGTGTTTTAAATGCACACAAATTGAATTACGATCATTTTGTGTTTGATCCAAGAAGAGTTTTTGCACGTGGTGATATGTGATATATTTTAATCTGTTAACTTTAGCTGCTCTAAAACTAGCAGTATGGATGTTATATGTTAATTTATAAGAGATTAAAAATAAACTGAATAGGAGAATTTACGGTTTACACTTATCAGCACATTTTAAGTGCTAGTTTAACATACTAAAAGTAACGCGAAAAATTAGTCCTAATTCCGTTTTCCGATTTTGGACTTACAAATTGCTCCTGTTAAAAAACATTATTTGACTACTAAATATTCATAAATATACGTTTTTGCAACTAGTTTTTTTTTGTTCTGGTTTAATAAGACCGGATATGTTCTAAATTTACTTTCATTGTTTCCATACACGCATACTAAATACACTAAATACGTATTAAGCTTTATTTCATTGTGTAATCTGTTTCCGTTGATGTAGATCTGTCTAAATAGTACATTGAACATTGTTTTATGTGACATTTATCCAAAAACAATGACAAAAGGGATGAGCATTATTTATTAGTCTACAAAAAGCCTCCGGTGGTGTTGGTAGCGGTGGTGCGTTTCCAGCGTAAACCTCCATTACATTATGGGAATTAATGAGAAAATACACGCGTAAATGATTCAAATATTAACATGACAATTTTCATTAGCGAAAAATGAACTCTCCCTAGTGTTTTAATTCTTTTCTTTTTTTCTCTCTCGTTTTTTAATTTTTCAGCAGCTTAAAATTTCCATTTAAGAATTTATTTATTTTCAAGTGTCATCCATGAAAGGCAGTTAGAGCACTAGCGATAAATAAATCATAAGTTAGTTGAATATGCACATATTATACACGTTGTGGGATTCAGAAGTGTAGAATATGGAACTCACAAATCGAATAGGGACGATTCTATTTCCCCTCAGAGTTGCCGGTGATTTGCATACTTCGACTTCCGTTGTGATAAACCCTCCCGAGGATCTAAATGACCTCACCCTGTTAGTAGTCCCGGAGTTCTCCTGATAATATGCCCCTATTTAACAACATTTATATTAAGTTCTTTAACAGAGGAAATTTCCCAACACATTATAGAATCTGTTTAATAAGAAGTGTTCGGAACGGAAAGATGAGAAAGATAAAAAATGAGTTGGCCTAGAAATATTTAAGGAACATAAATGAGATACTAAAAGGAGCATTTAAAACCAAGAGGAATAATAGTCCAATATAATGTAAAATATGAATGATCCAAGAGGGCGATAATCAGAAAGAAATGAGAAAACAGGAGGTGGTTAATATGTTAGAGGGGAGCAAGCAAATCATGGTAAATAAACGACCGCTCGGGATACGAAAAGTTAGAAGTTACACTGGGAATAATTTTATGATTTGTGCCTCCAGTATTAAATACTTTTTAACGACTTCTCTACAGTAATTACTTTAACTTACCTACAGGGTGGTTTTTTTATATTTTTGCCTCTCCTTTAAATTTAATTACTTTTAGTTTCAAATTTTCTTTAGAAAATAAGACAGTTTGAACCTTCTTCACAATTAAATATTGAACTGGAATTCAGTTAAATGTTAATAAAGCCAGTATTGTAAGTAGTTCGATAAGTTTGTTCTTCTTACGATCGACGGACTATACAAGTTTTAAGTCTTTTAACCTAGACTCTTAAAACCCCGTAGACAGTGAAGAAATCCCAAGCGAAAAGTTAACGTTACGTTAAATGTAAGAGTACAAAATACAAAATAAATTATTCCTTTTATAACCGAAAACTTCTTTAATCTTTTAGATGGATGGTCTCCATTTTCTCTATTTCTAATTCCTTTCTTTTTATCTAAACTTTTTAAAATATTGAGTAGCAATTCCACATTTTATATAAAGTGGATTTTCTCCTCCATACTACTTTCATACAAAAAGCTTTATTTTAAATAAAAGAGATGGAGCCTTTAAGCTGCATTAAGTTGGAAGAAGACTAATTCCTCCAACGTGATGTTTTCTTCTTAGTTTATTGCAGCGTATGCAGTGATGGGGGTAGTATAAATTATCTTACCTGCAAGATGAGGTCATATCAAAGCTAAATAACACAAAATAAGCGTGGCATTTGAAGATCTGTTTTGTGGGAAGTTGCCCATTTTGGGTTAAAGAGAATTATTCTCCCTATCGCGCAGAACGCCCCAAAAAGGCTGGTGACTCGAGTTTTTCTCCGGAAAAATGTCCCTGCCTGTATACCACATTCAAGTTCTCTAGTCATCAGACCTATGTGAGGTACAACTTAAAATATAGATTTAAAGTAAACTCAGATCAAAAACTTTACTTTTAAATCTCTTTGAGTTTTGTTAGACCTTCCACCTCGTTAACGGTAACAAGCTTTAAGCCTTTGGGTTTTTATTAATAGTTACAGTTCTCCTAGAGATCTTAAAATCAACTGTAATATACTCGTTTGGCTACATCTTCTCTTTTAATTAACTTTTTAAATGGCAAGTCCTTGACAGCGGAACTAAAAACCTTCTCGAAAAGGAGGCTTTTAAGTTGATTCTCGAACAAACAGGTTAGCATGTCATCAAGCATGCCTCAGAATGCAGCACTGCATCAAGAACTGCAACGGTTAGAACGTATTGGGAGATCTATGATGATCTGCATACTCAGATTCTACATATGATCATAATTGTGTGGTTGCTCTTTGTGTCTTATTTTTTTTTGGGGGGGGGGATACGATCATGCTCAGATTTCCATAAGTCAATATTTCTCTGGTTGTAGAATCTTTTTAGATTAACTGGAGATGTATAGCTTATCTTTGACTTTGTTGGCTATATTCATTATCCAAAGTAAATCCCTCTGTAATATCACCCTGTTGTTCCATCTGGCACAAATTAGACATTTGAAACCCCTTAGAAAGATAATTAGAATTGCACACAGTTTCTTGCAATCTTGCTTGGCTCCTAGATCTACTATGCGCGAAACAAAAACGTCATCATATTTATATTAATTTGTGCCCAACCTGGGGCTAACTGAAAAAACCCTTGAGTTTCGATTCATCTCTAGATCATTCCCGGTCATTAAGAGCGACTAATTTGTTAATCTCTTTCATCCAAGCAGTATTACAAATAGTATACTAATGAGAATCTAGATCAAGTTTGACCAAATTAACCTAATATGATTCACTTTAAGCCAATAAGTAGTTAAGTAAGTTAACTTGATCCAATTTAATCAAACTAGCTCAATTGATCTAACTTCACCTTAGTTAATTAAAACTAGCCAAAGTTAAACTATTCAGGCGATATTAACCTAACTCAGGTGAAAGTAACCTAATCGTAAACGTATTCAAAAGCTTCTTAAAAACCTTTATGGTCTCAACCTGAGTTCAAAAAAGATATTTTGTAATGTCATTTTACAATTTTATTTTATCTAAATAATTTGGCGAATATATCTAGTTATTTCCATTTTTATTAGATTTTTAGTTGAAAGCATTTTTTAATTTATTCTGCACGTTGTTTATTTAAACACACACATGTAGCTCTTTGTAAAGATTGTTTACCGCGCCTCGGTTGTGAGAATTGTTGTTGAGTTTGTTTTAACACAGATAAATCTACACCTAATTTCTACTATACATGGGGGCGCGTTGTGCTTTTAAACGGTCCCTGTGTGATACCGTCTTTTAGAGACATCTGCGGACTGAGAAATTTCGCCGCCTCGACTTGCTAAGAACGTTTCATTATACAGACAGAGGTGTCTGTTTCGCCATCCTTATTCCACTTACGTTTATTACGGTTGCGTCTAGGTGGGCATAATTTGGAGTTTTAGCTTGCTTGATGCGCACAGGAAAGCGAGCGAACAGACGGATTAGAGATCCACTCTCAAACGTAATAAGGTCGTTGTAAAATATATGCCGACGCAAAAATCATATCTTTGTGGAGTTATCAAAGCTCATTGGAAGTGGTTCCTTGAGCTATTGTGTGATTATCTTGTTGGTTTCTAGGTAAGTTTAAAGAGATCTTAAAGTATAGAGTGTTTGTTGCTATCAAGGTATTCTTTCTATATACATATGTATGGTGCATTTTCTACATCAGCGAATGTGATGATTTAATATGTTCCTAGCGCCCATACCGACTTTGATAACTTAAAACTATAAGTGACTTTTTTTATTAAATCCTAATTCAATTTATGTTTGGTTATTCTTGAAAGACTTTTTCCTTTCTCTGACGTTTTGAGCTGCTGCTAGCAGGACCTTAAATCTGAACGGGCATTGAAGCCTCTTTATCGGGTTTTACCCGTGACAATTTTTTAGCTTTCTGTTGCTTGGTAATAGAGATAAAACTCGCAAGGTGCAATATAAGACTAGTGCTAGAATAGTTGCAATATGCGGGCGCGAGTTATCATGGCGGTGTTTCCACCATTTGCATGCCCAATAAATCATGTTTTTCTATTTTATTTTGTAAACAGCTAAGTTATTGTTTTGATATAGGCGCTTTCAACCTATTCAACTTATTTAGGCATCACATTAACCAACAGTCAGCTTTTTAGACTTTTCAATCTTTTCCTTTCGCGTGTTAAAACATCATAGTGCTCATCAAGTAAAGGCCAGATTTGTATGTTACGAGACACTGATTGCTGTAGTTGTAAGAGACAGAAAATGTTAGTTTTTCTAAACCTATTCACCATTGTTATAATACTAAGGCTAAGATAAAAGCTAACAGTGTGATAATGTAATAAAAAATTATCTAGATCCAGTATCAATTTGAAACTAATGTTCTGTTTTGTTTCTATGGCTAGAGATTATAAAATGCAGACAAATACACAACTTGGCAACTTTTCTATTTCAGCACTATACCTTTTCAACTTTGAATTGGGATTAATCAATTTCAAACTGAGCCTAATCTCAACCTAATGTAAAGTTGATTATGATTAGTTGGAAGTTGATTCATCCTAATTTGGAGTTGGTTAGCTTCAATTTAAATTTGATTTTAAACTGATTATTCCTAATCTGAAAGTGATTGTCCTCAGTTTAAAATTAATTAGTCCCAGTTTGATGTTGAAGTATAGACTACTGCATATGTTTGAACACCTGCACATAATTTTACATTTAGAACGTAACAGAGCTGAAAATGATTCTGACATTGCTGCTATAGTTCTGATAAAGGTGATAAAGATGATTCTAAAAATGGATACCACCAAGGTTTGCCAATAAGTTGTTCTTAAGTTCATCGTCATTGCAACACCTAGTAGATTAATTAAATCTGTATATGACACAGCAGTACCAAACTTGAAACCTGACTATTGTGTTGATGAGCTAGTTGTCTGAGAAACACATAGTGCTTATAATCGATTTCCACAGACTTCCAAGCTTACGTGTCTATTGGAGTAATGATACAAGTTTTGGTTTAAACGGGGTAATTTTTATACCGTCACTAAAACGTTCTCCTTTAAATTCTTCATTTGGTACACTTGAATAGCAAACGAAAGCAATTGAAAAAGGATAATGCGAGTTGTATAAAGTTAAATCTGTGCTTGACCATCTCTAATCTAGCTTTATCGCTGCTTTTTATTCATCACGACATACAACCCATTGAGTATTAAGTACAAGTGAAGAAGCGCATTGAAGCAGTACATTTCCAAAAATCGCAAGAAGGGGCTTTAAAATGTGGCTGAAACCAGGTATCTGTACAAGATGTCTGAATAAGACATGAAAGTATACAAGGTAAAGACGTGCCAAAAAAGAGATCTCTTAGGGAGAAAATGTTGCATCTAATTTAGCTTTACACTACGAGCACAAATACATGGGTGGAATTGATCAAAAATGCATAACTTGGAAATCTAAACGTTGGCAGTAAAACAGTTGTAACGAAGTTACTTAATTTACGCTTAGACTTTCGTGAATTTACTGTTAATTTTGTTAGTTTACCAGCTCATGTCTGTGTAGAGGGAAACCGACCGGATATATAAGCAAATACGCTGTTGTCGAAAGGGCAGTTGTAGCAGTTGTAGTGAGTCGAGTTGTAGCAGGTCCAGACCACTAGTTTAATTTTGACACAATCACGAGGCCCAGCCAACCTTAGCCTAGCTCCAGAGAGTGAGTATAATTGTTGGGTAAACCGTAAGATATACTTAGGTGCCCTATTCATTCCGCCGTTCTATTCCTAGCTCCGTCCGCCATCCTATTCCCATTGTCTGTGACTTGACTGCCTTCTCTATCGGTAGAACCGGTCCGTCGCCGTTGGGTAGCTCCATCTGCCGTCCTATTCCTGTTAGCCTGCGCTTTGACTGCCGTCGCTGTAGGTAGAGCCGATCCACCGTCGCGTCGGTCAAATCACGGCCCCAGTTACTCGCTATCGGTAGACTAGGTCCGTCGTTACCGAGAGGCTCCGTTCCGCGCCCTCTTGTCGCCTCATACTCTAAGAGTACCCACACCCGCATTGCCATCCTTACAATCCGATCAGCCTGACTTGCACGCTGCGTCTGGGTAGTATTACTAGACTGAATCTGTAAATGTTCGTCTGTGTAATTTTGCTTGTTTGTTATCTGCAACCCCTCAATAGATTTTGTTTGAGAATTTGGTGTTTTATTATTATTTTATTATTGCATCTTAAGCTCACCAGCCAGTTTATTCCAGCCAATCGGCCCCCCGAGTGGCCAGATCTCCAACATAGCTGCCCTGTGTGCTCTCGTCTGACCGCTCTAAGGACGAGGTGGGGGAGTAAATCCCCTTATAAAATTTGGCGCCCGAGCACCGACCGACCGACCGGGAAAAGCGTCACACGGTATATGCAAAGAAACTTTTATACTAAAAGATATGAGTAAAACCTCTAACTTATTTGCAAAGTTATTCCACTTTTGCACACGAATTGGTCGATTTCTTTACTCGGAAAAGCGCCCTTGAAGAAACTGATAGAGGACGAAAAAGAAGCCAGACAGTTTACAATTTAATTAGATTGATAAATTGAATTTGTCAATAGAAGGAAGAGCTGTCCGATTTTGGGCATATTTCAGCACAACAGAACATCTAAAGAGGTCAGTAACGCTGTATAACTCCTACAAAGTTGAAACATAATTAGACTTGATGCGTCTTTGCCTTGTAAGACAAACTAAAACTGAGAAAAGTCAAGAAAAAGATTTGAATCGAAAGTGCTTATCTGTAAAACACGTTCAAGCCATATTATAAATAAATTTTTGTGGCCCAGTTGTGGGAAGCAATTTTAAGTTGAGGTGTGTTCTGAGCTTCTTCATATTTTGGTACCAATTTAGTGTTTGGTATTGCGCAGAAGAGTAAAGACGTTAATAAGCCGTGAAGTCATTTGCTACTCTGACTAGCTTTTAGGCCCCTGGTTACAGTTCACTTGCATTACTATTGTCTGAGACTCTCTTGGATTAGGAAGAGATTCCAGGTCACCTAAGAATCACCACGGATTTTGGTGGACGTTACAGAAAAGAGCTTATCCACAGCTGCCACCAAACTGCGCACCATGCAGGTCAGCAAGGTATCACTGCACATGTTAAGACTCTTCAATCGATCGTTACAGATACACTGGCTATCGCGGCTAAATCGATGCGCATCATCACCATCAATATTTTGGATGTCATCCTATCATTTCCGACGCATGATCACCGTTCCGGACACCTAGCTTTAGGAACCTAGACCGTCTGTGTGTTCTACCACCACCATCACCATCGACTCTCAGACCGTCTCCAGCACAATTACCACAACCACTTGGTTATCATCCTGGAAACCTTTGACCGTCCATTGGAACACCACATCAACCGACTGGCTATTAGGTACTGACTCCAGGCCATTCAAGTACCAATCATATCTGCTTACATCAGCCTATGGGTTGTTGCGAGCTGTCTATCCACTAGACATGTCCGTGTGGGTGCATTTGTGATTTTCTGCTTAACCACCAAATTACGATGCCACATGTTGTAGAGGGGATGAAGTTCTACATAGCCTGGAAGTCTTGGATAACTAACTTGAATTGCTTACTTGGTATAAATTTCTTTCAAAAGAGGCAGTATATGCCAGCACCTTAAAAGATCATGAAAAGAACTTTATTTTTAAGGTCTAACGAGGGACGACTCAACCCTACTAAAATAAACTTGATGAGATTCAAGAAGAAAACAGTATTTTTGACAACTGATAAGTTCGACCTTCCTAGAAAGTTTAATTTGGAGATAAATGGCTCTTCCAAAATACTCATTCTATTTGAAGAAATGTTGACTAAGGAAAGCTCTAAGTTGTATAATAGACACTAAGTTTAGTTTTCAAAAATGTTTTCCGTATAAAGTTATTTCTACAAGTCATATAAAGAAGAATAATCAACACTTAACACTTACATTACAGATATTTGGGCATTTGCTTACATGGAAGTCAATTTGATCCAATTTGGACGGTTACAATACAACATTCCAACTTTAAACTTTCCAGTCGTTTTCATATATTATTCTAGCAAATACCTCCAAAAAAATATGAATGGTCAAATCTGTTGACTCTTTGGTGGTTGTTCTATTTAGGGTCGAATGATACAGTGCTTTTATTATTATTTTATTGTTCATACCTGCAACATCTAGGAATTTTTATTTTGAATATTTCTGTCTTTATGCATTATTTTAAATTGCTTGGCATCAAGATTTCTCTTAAAGGTTGCACATGACATATCTAATTTTGATATAACGTACTGATCAAAGTTTTAGTCGTGCGTTATGATATTCTCTACCACTTCCACCACTCTTGGCTCAGATATAACTTTGAGAGAAACCACTGTTGGGCAAGTTCAAATATAAATTTGTTGGATCACAATCTCTCGCTGTTGTAGAAATTATTGCATTAAGAATATTGTGAGTTGCATAATTTTACGTTTGGACATTTAACTAAATTATGAACATACCTTTGTGTATCCTGTTTTCATTGCCATTCTCATAATCATGGACAAAATTAGGTTACTTGGTTGATTATGTAGTCAACAACAGCATAAATTTTATTTCTAGTAGTAAGCTAATGAAAACAATTCGTAGTTGAAGTTTAAAAAATTTTGAAACCTTTTGACTTATGTTAACACTCTAGTTACAGTCCTCGTGTTTGCTTACTTAACTAAAAGAAACCGCAAAATGTTCTAGGGAGGATAGCTGTCTCGAAAGTTGGATCTGGACCTTCCAAACTCAAATACCAGAAATTTAAAATCATAATGAATTTTTGCAATGATTTTAGTTTCATTTTTATTAAGAATTTATTCGTATTTCAATACCCAGAATACTACAGTCCTTGATGTGTGTAAGAAAAATACATACCGTTACTTACACAGCATCTAGTACTTCTCATTCAATGTCAGGAAAAAATGTGAAATTGCTTGTTTTGCACTTTTTGTGAGCGCTAAGTATAACCATTTGTCTGATCGCAAAAGTTAGTTTTATCTCTCACATACGTACAAATCTCAAGTTCAGCAGAAAAAGTGCGCAATAGTTCACCGCTGTCAAATTTGACTCGAGTTAAAAATGAAAAGAAAAGCATATCAGCGTTTGGATTTTCTAAGGAAATATCAAGGAATAAATACATTTTGTAAAAATGTAAGCGACATTTTCTCTTTAATACAAGTTTCCCGATCTAAGTCGCTAAAAATAGAGAAATGTCCTAAAAATTTATTTAAAGTATTTAAAAGATAGAACGAATGGTTCGAAATAAAGTAACCTTCAATCACTCATCAACGGAGACAGATTCCTGTAGATAACTAAGCTGAATTATTTCGAAGTTCCTCTAAGGGGTGGTACTATTGCAACCGCAGACCCTCGTTTAAGTCCATCCTTGTACCATATTCATTAGGGTGACAAGCAGAAAATGTCTCAGGCTAAAAATGGCGATCTCTGTGTCAGAAGTGTCAGCATCCTTAAATCTGCTGCTGTTGGTTAATTAAAATCATTATTACGCAAAAAACCCTATTTGGGAATTCTTTTAACGAATTTATGATTATATTTTTGAATTCGAACTGAAAACTGTTTCTATTTTGCATTAATGGCGATTTTAAAGACACCACCGAAATTTCCAATAAGGAGAGTTGAGAGTGCTTATTAATGCTAATTACATATTTTTTGGTCACCCTGTGTGTGCCTGCAATTAGTTGAAAAAGTTGCTAAAGAAAAACGGTAAGAAATCATGGAACTGTCAGGATCGTATATCCTCTTAACCAAAACTTTATACATTTATTTAAGTTTCAATTAGAAGTTTGAAGTTGGGAAGTTTTGTAGAAAGAACAAAGAGAAATTTTTTGTTGATGTGACAAACTAGCCAAAAGTACTAAAATTAATTCATTTAATTCGTTAACAAAAACTTGTCATCCAATCTGAAATTTAAAATGGAAATCTCTAGGGGGAAGTTTTAGACTAATTAATTTTAAGCCAGTATTTTGCCGGGACAATGAATCCATCTCAGCCGGAAACGTCATTGATCTCAGTTAAGCTTTTTGATATAATCTCTTGAGAATTAATCTTTTGTAAAAATTACATTTGTTAAAATATACCCAAAAAAATGTTCAAATCTAATTTTCATAAGTAAAACACATGTAGAGAAAATTTTTAGTCCAGTAAATCTTGATATACTCGCGCACACACACAATCTGGAATGTTATTTTATTTTTCAGAGAGCAGCACAGATGTGACCAATAAAAAGTCCGAAGTTACCCTGGGAATTTTGGAATCGCGTTGAGATTTCCAGACTATTAATCTTAAAATCGACAAAAAATTCACATTTCCCGATTTTTTTTTCTTTTTCTGTGGTTTTTTCAAGCGAGTTTATAAAATACGTGAGACTCGATTATGTCGTTACGTACAGCTAAATTCAATATATAATTTGGGTTATTCTGGTCGATTTGGTCCATCGAATGCAACTTTTGGCCCGGAGGAAATGCGCTCATATATTTTGACCGTCCGAGGAGCGATATTGAATGTAACGTAACGACGACCGACCCTTCCGCTTGGCTCCATACAATTTGACCTTTATTGGTCTTATTGACATCGATCGATATATGGGTAGAGTTCCAGTTTACCCTCACCTCCAAGACAAAAAACTTTTCTTGTTTACTCAAGCTTCCGTAAGTTAAATATCGAGGAAAGAAGGGAAACGAGAATAGGAAAAAAGTTAATTTTGCAAAATATGAATAATAATAATAAAGAAAAAGAAATAATAATTAATTTCTGAGAATAAATAATGCTTTTGAAAGTTGGTATTTCTGGATCGTGTTTCAAGAGATAAGTTCAGGAAAGTGATAAAGGATCGTTTCAAGTAACGAGCGGCACGATTTTAATTAAATATCGGTTAGGAATTTTAATAACGTTTGCATATTCATGTCATCTATATTACACATTGTATTAAACGCGATAAGTTATGTGTTTAGGGATGGAAGTGATTCATGGAGCTGATGTATTGTCGGGGGTTGCGGTTGCTAGATTAGTTTGAGTTCGGGATGCGGTCAACTAGAGAGAGGAAAATGGTTTTGTACAGAGAAATCTGGTTTGGTTATTATTTGAAAAATCTCTGAAGGGACTTGGCTAATTTCTTGTATGATCGAATTGCTCAACAAATCAGCAGCTGCTTTGTTAGGCGGATTCTAGGAGATGCGGGATATGTAGGTATCTAAAGTTTGTGCTTTACAAATTATTTAAATTCTTTTATTGTTTCATTAATACATCGCAAGTCATAAATAGTATTTACTTAACTAAGTTTTGTCTCGAGAATTTATTCAATTTCAACAGATTTTAATGTACTCACAAGCAGGAATTGGCAAGGAATAACAATAAAATTGTTCTGATGAAGACAGAAGATTTTCAAAGTTGATTTAGAGACAAAACAAAAACACTGATAGAGAGAGAGAGAGAGAGAGAGAGAGCGAGGAGAGAGAGAGACAGTATTTCTTATGCCAAACAGATGTAATAATATTTGCTTAACATCTGCATATTTAACTTCAATCATCAACCTTCAATGTATCAATCATACATAGCTTTAATACAGGGTTTTTCGAGAGGAATAGAGAATACTTGGGGAATGAGTTCAGGAGGGTTTACTTTTCTTATCTTGGACCTCCTGAACACTTCTGCTAAATATTTTACTTTTTTCCGAAAACATCCTATATAATAACTCTTTCGCTAACAATGGGTGATGGATGTGCCAGCACGTGTTCAAAAAGTTCTGGTGAGCAATGAATATACAGAGTTTTTGTGCTTTGCTTTCCCAGTGGTAATACAAGGGTTTCTCCCTATAATCATCTTACACCGCCCATACATGCACATTCGCAAGCATGAAACATAACCTAATTTCTAGAGTTTTCGCTCATAATTGTAGCAGTTTGTATTTTTTTACGCGTAAAATAATATTTATCTCAGAGCAGTATTAGTTAAAATTTGTTATGAAACGTCAAGGTAAGTAATTTTAATTATTTTAATAACATTTTAATAATTATCGAAGAAAGAAAGAATACTTGGAATTCTATTGACAAGCATTATTTTTCAAGATTAGTAATTCCAAGTGGTTAAGGATCTTGGAGGTAGTAAGAGCTGCCGATGCTTTCACTGCAACAAAACTTTCGGTAATGTCCACTGCTTATCGACGAATGAATCGAAGGGTTTAGGACTAAAACTTAGTTCAGCCAACAAATTGTATTCTCACGTCCTCGAAAGCAGATGTCGCGTGCTGACCGGATACATGGCGTGCAGTGAATGTGCGTTACATAACGAACGAGAGGGGCTAAAAGGCGCCTCGAGACTGGAACCTATTGGCTAAGGAAATTAACCCTGAAGAAAATACTGGTCCTCCAGGCATGGGGGTTATGGCGTTGAGCCAGCAACTCAACAATGGAAAAAACTTTTATCGCTAAAAACACTACAGACAAGCCTCAGAACCGGATGGATAATAAACGACGACGACTTTTGGCAACGAAAAGACTATGAAACTAATAACCTAGAACGTCCAGGGTCTAACCAACAAACTACATGAAATTCTCCATGTTTTAGAGCAAAATGATATAGACATAGCTGCGTTGACTGAGACCAAAAAAAAGGCTAAGGTAATAAAGAACTTGAAAACTATATACACTATTAGTCTGATGTTGAAAAGTCATAGAGAGCGGCGGCTGAAGTATCTATCTTGATAAACAAAAACATAGGAAGTTCATCCAAAACTACAGGTACAAATCTGAAAGATTTATAACAGTGTCTCCATCGATATATGGATACATCACATACGCACCTACAGATGACTGTCCAAAACTAACAAAAGATGAATACTATGACAATCTCACAAACATAACAAATGAAATTTCCAAACAAGAAGAAATTAAACTAACTGGAGAAATAAATGCAAAAATGGGCTTTAAAACGGACGACTAAGTGGTGAGCCAGTTTAAAGAAAACAACATTAACAACTCGAGAAAATTACTAACAGAATATCGTACTCAACACTCTCTGAAAATTCTGAACAGTTTCTTTAAACACAAACTCATCCATCGATACACCTGAGAAAGACCGTCTCTCGGACAGAAATCTACCAACGACTACTTTATTACCAAACAAAAAACCAAATTTAAAGGGCAAGATTGTAGAGTTAAAAGAGTACCCAATTGTGAGTTAGATCACTAGGTAGTAGAAGCTAAATTAATATGTCCATTTACACCAAGGAGACAAAAACCTACACCTAATCAGAATAATAACGAGAATGCAATACAAGAACTAAAATACAAGATACACTTAGTACAAGATCCTAGCATAAGGGGATTATGTCAGAACCATCTTCAAAGTAAGCTATCTAGAATAGAAATCAATGAGGATGTAGAACTAGAATATGCAAACATAAAAGAGTCATTACATACACCAGCACAGCAAACACTAAGGTTTATGCTTTCAATAAAACCCAAACCAAAGCCCCCATGATTGACAAATAAAATCCAAGCACTAATACCCGAAAAGAACAAGTTACACAATAACTGGTTGGCACCAAAAAGTAATGAAAGCCAAACACAATATAAAGATAAGAATATAAAACTAAGAAGGGAGTTGAAAATAGCCAAAAATCAATTTTGGGAACAAAAGTGTAGTCAAATAAAAAGACTGATCAGAGGACCTCGATCAACAGAATCCTGAAGAACTATCAAGCAGCTGAAGTCCAGCGAAATAAACAAAACGTGCAACCTAATAAAAATGGAAGAATTGAAAAACCACTTTAAACTGATACACGAAAAACCACTCAGATCAACAACAAAATCGATCATCCGATAACTACATAGTGGTGAATGAAAAAGATGTTAAGAACCAACTAGATAAAATAAAAAATGGGCGATCCCCAGGCTCCGGAAACATCCTGATGGAACTAATGAAATATGGAGGTCATACAAGGACTTACTAACCTAATTAACAACTGCTATAAAGTGATCAGAACATCTCAAAAATGGAAGGTGGCATACATAGTATCCATTTTTAAAATAGGGAATAGAAAGTATCTTGGATGCTAAAGAGGTCTCGGCAATGAAATGACGGAAAAAATCAGTGAACAGCAGAGAGGCTTTGTGGCGACAACCTATTTATAATTTAGCAACTAGTGGAAAACGAATATCAATTGGAGCAGAAGTTCATTGAGTCTTCATTGATTAAGAAAAGGCGTACGATTCTATATCGCGCCAGAAACTTTACGAGGCACTTAACACACTGCATATTGATTAACGGACGCTGACAACAATTCAAGAACTATATGAGAACAATAACACATCCATCATCAAAATGGGAAAAATTCTCTCAAAACCTATCCATACCACCAAGGGATTGAGGCAGAGGTGTAGTCTGTCCCCATTACCTCTATGTCAAGCAAATGAAAGAGAAACTGTGAAGGTATAGGAATACCAATAGGAGGAGACAGATTATACACGTTAAACTTTGCAGATGATCAAATGGTCATGACTCAAGACTCCTAAACAGAATACCTGGTCATTAACAGCGACACAAGTTTTAAAATGTTAATGATGACAGCATGACAGTTAAACAGGTGAACAAATTTTAATATTTTGGTGCTTTGATCGACAAGAATGGCCTTGGAGAAAGTAAGATTAAACACCGCATACAAAAAGGCA
>VTPC01004970.1:21807-48771 GCA_011009095.1 Ignelater luminosus
AGCTTTGTCAAAACTTTTTATAATAATTCCGATTAACTACTATGCCTTCTGGAACCCATTCTGTCAAAACTACAGCCTTATTGACAAAAACATGATCAGAATTGCTTTGAATTTCGACTTGCGTTGAGAAGCTTTTTTCATTCTTGCTGATGATGGTATTTTCCAGTGCATTGACTGTCTTTTGGTCTCAGGATCATATTGGAAGGTCCAGGTTTTGTCACAAGTTTTGATCTAGTGAAGTTAGTGCAGAATGTCAACAGAACATTTCTTGCGACGTTTTTTTGCTCTGGTGTGAGGAGTCTTGGGACCATCTTGTCACAAACGTTTATCATCCTCACGAAAAATCTTCCATGCGGTATCTTTATTAATGTTCACTAATTCAGATATTATTTGAACACTGATTCGGCAATTTTTTTCAACAATCTGCTTAATTCTTTTTACGTTTTTTTTTTATTCTCGAAGTTCAAGGTTCATCATCTTCCACATTCTCACATCCTTCTTTCACTATGTTGTGCCACTCAAACACATGCGCATGATACATGCAATCATTCCAGTAAACTGCCGTTTGTGCTACGAGTTCAGATATTTGATTGCTTTGTTTACAAAGTGCAATCACAATTTCGTTATTTAATAGACATGCTTCGCATGTCACTAAACGCGGCATAAGAACTTATTTATAGATTTTTTTAGTGGCATTATCAGAATTTCTAACAGTGCACGACCGTCAACCTGCTAGATTATATGGAAGACCCTCCAAAACTTCTGTTTTTGTTCTAAATGTAGACGATCATTTACCCATAAAAGGAAAAACACGATGTAGATGTCATAGTTGTCCTAAAAAGAAAAAGGAGACACGAACAACAACTGTGTGTTCCGCTTGTAATCTACCATTATGTAAAAACTGTTTTGCAAGTTACCATACTTAATATTTACCAGTGCCTTATCTTGCAGTATCAATGTGATAGATATGTCCCTCTGGTCTTTTTTCTAAAAAATCAAATAAATTTTCTTTTTGATCTATTGTCTCTTTTATGTAGCTTTTATTAGTACTACGCAAAGGAAGATTACTGATAAAACCTTGTACTGTTATGTGCGGTGTTTATTTTGACACATGTGCTGTTTCTTCTAAAGGGTCGCCTATGAATTTGCAGCTGTGGAAATTTCCTGGAATTGTGTGACTAAAAGAATGCCGATCTAAGCTAAGCTCGCTTCACAATGAAATAATTCATGCTTAAATCTTCCGTCGGGCATAAGGGTGCATGGTGTTTGTTGGTGAGAAGCCACATCAGCGTGTTGACCTTCGTCCTAACTTCTGGGGCCCATTCTGAATTGTGACATCTCTAGGCATTAACTGAGTTTTCTTTATTGAATTTTTGAGCCAATTTTAGTGTAGATTATCTGTGAACCTATCCCATGACCGGTGTTCGAGCTGCTGCGAGCACAACATTTCGATCTGCACGGGCATAAGACCTCTTTTCTGAGTTTTGTCCATGACAACATGCCAAAAACAAATTGGTACCAAAAGGAATAAGCATTGTAATAATTGTGACTAATAAACGTTAATTATGTATGTCAAATAAGTCTTTACAGCTATTTGTTTCTTTGCTGTCACTTGTTTTTACATTTCAGTTTAGGTTCTCTAGCGCTTCTTTATTTTACTTCATGCGTCTGGCTTGAATACGATCTTCAGCAGAACATAAATAACAAAATTTTTGAAGATAGTTCCTGATTATTAGTAAAGTGTTAGTTTACTGAAATGTCAGTAAACTGCCTTAAAATTAAATTGTCTGGTTCTGTATATAAAAACATTTAAAGCTCAAGCTTGGAGTTTATAACACAATTTTAGAAAATGAACTTTTCCATCAAATTACAGAACTGATGCAAATAGATAGTACAGCTTTAATAAAATCTTCAGGATTTTTTGTACTAGTCTCCACCACCCACCAAAGTTTTCTACTGTTTACAATCTAACACAATTTAAGATAACCTTCTAGTAATTGTAGACATAACCTCTGTTACTTGTTTGACCAAGTTTTGTGTTCTTGAAGAACGTGTAACTTTTAATCGGTATCTTCTAATTCATTACATTCGTCAAAGATATATCAAGAATGTTCAGTACAATGTTGTAACAGTACAAGCAGAAATTCTTTAAAATTACCTGTTTACTGCTTTAACCTCTTTTCAGTCATGCTGTAGTAAGACGAAATATATTGCAAAAATATTTGTGTGCTGTGTGTTTTCTTAAATCTCTAATACATAAAAAGGTACTTAATCCATTATTTAAATATACATTTGAGAGAGAAGCATTTAAAGTTTATAATAACGTAACTCAATAAAATTTAAAATTAAATTTATTTTTACACTGAAGAGAACGCAAACAAAAAATTATTTTAATTGGTATGCACACTTTGATTGATACTCTTTCGTGCCCAATATAAACAATCAGAAGCTTTGAAAAATTGGAAAGGTCCATTGTGTGCAGATTTTATGACGGCCATTCTTTCTATATTTTATTGTTTCTAAAAAAAAAAGCTTTCTGCAAATCGAAATCTTGCAATGTTCAACACACTTTATAATTGGTGTTACAATGAAACAAGAGGTGGTTTTTCAAACACCTTAAACATTTTTAAAAGCTTCCTTGTTTATTTTCTTTTCGATTTATTAAGTAAAGATAGGTGAAATCATAATTAGAAAGTATCATGACGTATAAATAAAAATTAAAAGAACAAAAGAAGAAAGTTTCAGTGAGTGAATTATCAAATAAAGCAAGTGATAATCGGACATTTGTGATGTCGGTATGGGTCAAGTATGGAAGTAATAAGAATAATTAATTCATTCATTCATTCAATGTTAAAAGTAAACAATTCAAAAATCCAAATATTGTGCAAGGAAAACAAAAGAGAGATAAAAAATAAATTTTGGAAGAAAGTAAGAAAACATCTAGAACGCGCCGACATTATACACAAGTATGATGTTGAACAGCGGAAAAGAAAAACCAATTAATTAATCTGCTAATAGATAGTGGATAAAATAGGCTCGGAACTAATCATGTAAAAGTGAAAAGACAATTCCAAATTGGCAGCGATCATTTCATCTTTTGTACAAACTAAACTGAAAGCAAATTGAAGGAGAAGGCTTTTGTAATGAATATTAGAAAAAACAGTTTGTTATTGCAAGGCTTTTGTACTGTCATAAATAAACAATTTGAAATACGTCCTACTGCTTTGGAAGATGAGAAAAAACCAAAAATGCTCCCTCAGAACAGCTTGTAGATAAAGTTTTCAAATTAAACAGCATCCCCAGAGCTCAGCTTCTAGTCGCCAAAGGTTTTGTTCTTGCTTCGGTGGCGGTGAGAACAAATTAGAAAGCCACGCAAAACTTCCGCCCCCGGAACAAGCAACGTTAATCGCGCAATACAGTAAGACAAAAAAAAACAAACCAGATGCACACCACTTACCCTTAAACTGCTGAGGCTTGTCGCACCAAAAAAAATTAATAATTTAATGAACTAAAACCTACTAACACCTTAGCGGCGACCTACCGCTCACAACTAAACTAAATCTTCTGTTCCCTCTAACATCAAACTCTTCTTCCAAAACAGGAACAGCGGTCCGATTTCAACCCGACGACAACAAAATTAAAAAACAGAATTACCTGGTGTCTCACTAGTAACAACAATTAACACATTTGCGGACACTGGCTCATACTGGTTGGCTAGTATTATGTCATGTCGCTTTGACCGCAAACGTGTTAAGCGCAAAAATTCTGTTTACCCTAAATGATTCAGAAAAGAAAAAATTTCTAGAAGCTAAAGAACGTAGTTGAACTCTCAGTACTAAAACTATTAGACTCAATTATCCCTCCGCCCAAAAGGAAATTATATAAAGATTCAAAAACACATTGAAAGTACAGATGCAATTACCACATAGATCAGTAGCGAAAAGTAGCCGTTACAATCTACTATACAATCACTGATTGGTTTTTGGCCAAGACTTCTTAACATCGTTTACAACCTTTTTCCTTTGTATCCTTCTCCAAATCTTTACCACGATTGCTTTTTAAATCTGGCCATTTCTTTACTTTTTTTGTTTGATCCTGATGTACTTAATTATCGTCTGGCTTCGTCCCTAGGTATTTTGATCGCAATTTTCAAGTATATCTCATTTTTGATCTCATTTTCCAACATGAGACTTCTTATGCCGACTAAGTAACATTTCTTCTAAACTTCTTCACTTCATTTTCAAATTCTCTACAACACTTTGCCCATTTTTCTTAGAATTCTACTTGTTACCCACTTAATTTCTTTTCCTTGATTACAAATAAATACTTTTTTATTTATATTAAGTTTGGCAATATCAGGAATTTTGAGGTTAGATCTTATTGGGAGTCTCAGAACAAAAAGTGGAATTCACATTACTTAACATTAATTCTGACGAAAATCTTTGTCCTCCGAGCGCAATTTTTAGATGAGGGAACAAAAAGAAGTCGCTTGAGGCTAGATCTGGTGAGTAAGGCGGATGGTCAAGTAGTTCAAACCGTAATTCGTGGATTTTCGCCATGGCAACCTCTGAGGTGTAAGACGGTGCGTTGTCTTGGTGAAACACGATTATCTTTTTCTGCAAATGTGTCTGTTTTTTCGCAAGTTCTGCCTTCAGCTTGTCAAGTAATGATGCATAGTATGCTCCTGTAATGGTCTTTCCTTTTTGAAGATAATCGATTAAAATAACTCCATGACTATCCCAAAAAACAGTCGCCACCACTTTCCCAGCCGAAAAAACAGTTTTTGCTTTTTTTGGAGCCCGTTCCCCCTTTGCAGTCCACTGTTTGGACTGTATTTTTGTTTCGGGCGTATAATGGTGTATCCAAGTTTCATCTACAGTAATTAATCGGCGCCAAAACTCGGGTTTATTTCGCCTAAACTGCGCCAAAAGAGCGTTGGAAATATTCATTCGAACACGTTTTTGGTCTAACGTGAGCAAACGCGGCACCCAACGCGCGGACAGCTTTCTCATGCCTAAATGTTGAGTTAATATGTGACAAACACGTTCTTTTGACATGTTCATAACCTCTCCTATCTCTCTCACTTTAATTCGGCGGTCGTCTAGCACCATTTGGTGAACTTTGGCGATGTTTTCGTCGGTAGTTGCAGTTTTTGGACGTCCCGAACGTTCATCGTCTCCCAAGCTCTTACGGCCACGTTTAAATTCAGCAGCCCAAAATTTCACTGTGGTAAATGATGGTGCAGAGTCCCCATACACAAAATCCAACTCATCTTTTATTTGCGAAGGCGTATTGCCTTTCAAAAACAAATATTTAATGACAGCTCGATACTCGATTTTGTCCATTTTCACAAAAAAACTCTCATCAACTCACTCAAACGACTGTTACATAAAAACTGCGCGTCCAAAATGGCTGAGACTTTGGTGAGTAACTGTCAACAGACGAACAACGAAATTCAGTAGCTTTTATTTACGAGTGCTGCCATCTTCACGTTGAGGTCGGAAACTTTTCAGACCACCCTCGTAAACGTAAAAGTGAATTAAATAATTACATGAAACTAAAATCAAAAACTAACGTACAGTAATAAGCTAGCAACAGATATTTTCAAAATAGATTTATTAAGATTGAAAGTTGTAGCTAAGGGTTGGTTACTACTAATTAACATAAAGTGTGTAGCAGCCAAAAACTTGTAAAATTTCTTCACAGAAAAGACACTAGCTAGAGCTTCTTACTCTGTTTAACTACAATTTCTTTCAGTGGCTGACAAAGTGTTGAAGCAAAACACTAACACATAATCAGTTGAATTGATAACATGACTCGCAACTCGATAAGAACTATTACCACATGTTAAAATCATAAGATATAAAGAATTAAAAAGGACAAGGAAACGAACAATGATTTGTCAGAAAGAAATTCCTTACTTCTTTTAAACCTTAGGTTACCAAACCTTTTTGTCCTGAATTGGTGCATTCCATTATTTGAGTTATTAATTGAACCTAAAATGTAATTTAAGAAATGCAAAAAAACTCAGTGTCCTGGGAAACTTTGGAATAGCGGAAAATGTGGTGGGACACTATGTCTATGTATCCAAAAAGATAAAAAAAATATTATAGAAAATTTATGAATAGAAAGGCGTGAAACAATCTGTACATAGTGGAACATTGCATGAACAACAAGCGTATTTAGTCCTCTTATCCTTTTTTCTTCAAAGTATTTTGTGCAGCGCTGTCGCGTCGTTGGGAAATGAGGTTTGGTAAATGATCACCTTAATAACATTTTGGCTCTCTTTGATCGAGAACCACTGGCCCCACAGATTCTTCGCTTGACCTTAGCTGACTGTCACCCAGCTAACACAAGCTGTTCAGTCATATTGACTACATACTAAAGATACTTGACTTTAACCTAGTTTTCCTTGAAATACTTTAGAAAACCCAATTTTTAAGACATTTTTGAAAAATATTGTGATCACAATATTCCGGGTGAGCCAACGTTGCGAAAAAATTTGTTTTTCAGTGAATGCAATTAGCAATGCTGTTGAAAACTATGTTGCCAATTTCATAGTAGGGCAGTTAAATAAATCCAATTTAACTCGATTATATTTATTATGTTCAAAAGTATTGGAAAAAAACAAATAGTAAAACCATGGCCTATTTGTAAATTCTTGCTTAAGATTTCTTTTTCCCAACAAATTTAATGACGAGAATGTTTTAATTATGTATACCGATCAGTCCCTTATATGGTATCTGCAGCACACATCCTTCAAACTTTTTATCCAAATTTGATACATGTGACATGTTTAGCGCATGCTTTTCACCGAGTAGCAGAACAAATTCGAGATGAACTCCCAAACGTGAATGATTTTATTTCTACAATTAAAAAAGCTTTTCTTAAAGCACATTTAAGAGTACCACACTATAAATCAAAATTACCCAGTGTACCTTTACCTCCTCAACGCATTGTAACAAGATGGGAAATTTGGTTAAGAGTAGTTGAGTTCTATTCAAACCACTTTAACGAGATAGTTGAAATAGTTAATGATTTCAGTGAAAACGATGCGTCTTCAATAAAAAGCGCAAAACGTCTCTTGAAAGATAAGCATTTAGGCAATAATTTTTATACATTGCTAGTAACTTTTTGTGCATTACAAATACTGTAAAGAAATTAGAAAAGTCAAGTTTTACCCTTAACGGAGCCCTAGATATTGTGAGAACAGCAAGATCACAAGTAGGTAATGCTAAAGAACATATTGGTCAAATAGTTCAAAACAAACTTAACTCAGTTCTTGACAGAAATGTTTGCTTTAAGGTTTTAGATGTTATAAATAAGGTTTTGTCAGGGGAAGAAGTAGATCTTCCTAGTGATATTTCAATTAAATATGCACCGTACTTTAAATTTGCACCTTCAACATCTGTAGATGTCGGAGGGTCATTTTCTGCGTATAATCTCATTTTTAATGAGAAACGAAGAAGTTTAACTTCTGAAAACCTCGAAAAGGTTTCAGTGACCTACTGCTTTTGAAATTTATCCCTATTAGTTTGGTAAGACTTAGTTTTGTTATTATTTAGTGCCAATACCTCCTATTTATTTTGAATACGAAATAAACGTCTGAATTTTTTTATCTTTCTTGCATATTAAACAATTTGTTGTGCTTATTTTAGCCATTATTAGTCCTTAGAAATGCGAGGTCTAAATATAACATACCAGCATGAGAAGATTTAGGCGCCATCTGTATAACCACCATAAAGCTTATATACAAGCATTGATTTTATACAAACAAGAACGAAACAATCGTTTGAAGGTATGACAGTCAATGCTTGTTTAGTTTGTTCATTTTGAAGAAGACAAGATTTTTCTTTATCGTTTTTAAGAACTTTTATGCCTACTTTGATTAAATTATTGTTAAGTTATATGTATAACTGGTAATTTTGCAACCTACTATGAAACAGTTCTGTGCAAGACTCGCGAAGTCTACCTTCACTTGTTTGTAGCATGAGTCGATATATTTCAAAATTGTTGTGTTTCTAAATGATACTACGGGGACAATAAATATTGAAAAATTATTTAAATGCTTATCTCTTCAAAATATTTAATTCAATGTAATAAGTAACGTGCCCGTATCGGAGAAGGTGTGAATTTAAAATTTTGTTATTTGTAAAAGTGATGATGACAAATTTACTATCATTAGAAATATTGCAGCTAAAATGAATCAACGCTTTGTGACGTTTATTATTATACCGCTTTTGATCAAAAATTGACTCAGTGATGCAGCAATACGCAGCAAGTGCATTTGTCGACAGATAACTTAAAATTTGATTTTCCCACGTTTTCATACAATTGCTTGCAAGTGTAGATAGACTTCTCTATATGGTTTCGAACTGCTAAAGCTTGATCGCACTTACGGATTTATTTCGTTAGTTAAAAAATTTTAAGGCATGTTCAAAAAGACAGAATTATATACTACCACTCTGACAAACTGTTGTGTTAATACAGCACTTGATACAGTCAGGCATCAACATGGGTTCATACTATATTGCCCCGACGACTGTGATTCAGCTGGTTTGTGAACAGAAGGTATTTTTAAGACTATCTATGACAGCAAATTGTTTTAGAGGCGTGTGTTGTGCAAATAAATACGATTACATATCGATGATTCCGATTGGCAGGTCTGATTAGAAGTAGTATTTGGTGTTCGAGTAGCACAAGTTGTTTGAAATTCCAAAACAAAATCTGCAAAACATTACAACTTTGTTTACAATATCATGGAAATATTATTTGAAATTCCTAAAAACGCATTTTTTAGTTTCCTCAAAATCAATTTTTACTTTATCTGGAAATAACATCTTAAAATTTTAAAAGACAGACCGATCTAGACCCAAAACGACGGTGTCATAGAAGTCATTCATTTGCTTAAGACTAACACAGAAAGAAGAACGTAATAAAACTAGCAAGTCTAAACAAAAGTTTTTCTATAGAACATAATTGGGTAACATGAAAATGTCTCGCATTATTTTTTAAATATGAAAATATAGAGCATTTAGGCATGCTGGAATTTTTGTTCAATCAACTTTGAATACAACGTTATAACCTTAGTAGGATAATTTATCAGGTTTTACTCTGCCTTGCAAAAGCAGAAGCCTAAAATTGAACTCATCCAAAAATTATAGAAAATTTCGTATTACTCGAAGTCGAAATATTCCATGAAAAAAGTGCAAGATGTTTGAATATGGACTATTATAAGAAGTGGTTGTATACACTTGTTACAATCAGTTTGCTTGCTTTGTCTTTCATTAAGACACCCAAAAGGAATTTTTTTGTGGTTGGTTTTTCTGCACCATACTAAACCATCGGTTCTTGTTATAATTACCTTTTTTTTACCTCTTGTATGATTTTTCCAGCTATATTTCAAATTAATGACTTCTTGTTTCCTTTCTCTCTATTTGTTCTACCGTTATTATTCTTACTTTTTTTCTAGAGCTCTGTGGCATTTGCTTGACAATAGTCCAGGTTTCTTTACCTTTTTGATTGATTGACACAAGTCTTGGTTTTTTTCATTAGATTAATTGCCGTTGTCGGGAGCTACTTCCGTTTGGTTTACTTTGCTGGGTATCGTCAGTATTGTTACATACTAATGTGTATTTTGCTTATACAATTCTTCAGTTCTACAAGGCTCTATCAATTCTGATGCCCTTGTAGTCGATTCCGGAAACCTTTAGAACAATTGCAAAGATCATATTTTAACGCCACTGAAGATATGTTTTTAAATTCACAAAGACAAGCCGACAAGTTACATTCTAAGGGTTTTCTACTCTAATAAGAACTTTCCAAAACCCAACCTCTTCTCCCCTCTTAAGCAATAAATATCCAGCAGGTTTTTTACATTGGCTATGATTATAAACATATTGGTCGATAGTTTTCAAGGATTTTAGGATTTCTTTTTGAGGCTTCTGATAGCAATTTTAAAACTTTTTACAGTTTTTTTTTAATTTTTAGTACATTTTAAAAGATGTTATCTTGAAAAATGTGATTTTATTGACTACCATTAGTTTCATTGCTTTAGAAACGCCACACTGTCCAGAGACTTACACATGTAAAATGGTTCAGAATGTATTCTAAAGGTCAAGTCTTAATTAAAATTAAAAATAAAAGTATTAATAACTCGTTTTATATATCACGTTCGCTACCGATGTCCAGTGTACTAAACGCACGGGTATTTCGTTGAGTACCGCATCCAGTTAACTGGACAGGATTTTAAGGCCTACTAAAGATCTACAGCTTGTAGTATAAGTTTTGTAGCATATCTGCGGGTTGTGGCCAATGTTATACTGCATTCAGAAATTTTTTTAGTTAACTTTTTTTGCTCATAGATGGCATAAAACCCAATGTCTCTAAAAACTAATATTGGTGCTCAAGACACGCATGCATGTGACGGTATCAAACGTAATATCCAAAATGAGCCAGTAGTAGTTAATTCCTTGCTTCTTCTCAGACTGTTAATGGAAAGTTGATGGTGGTATGAAGTGAACACTGGCTTAATTGTGTATAGCTGGATGTTGTAAATGAATCTTTAGAGATGGTGATGATTTGATAATGGTAGTAACAACGGTGGTGGTGATAATGCTGAATGTGTAATGATGAATTGCTAAAACGGAATGGATCAGATGAGAAGTTTGATTCTTGAAGACGATGGTGATAAGACGAAAATGGTTAGAAATTTTTAGGTAATGTTGAAGGTGCAATGAAAAGAAAGCTCTGCACGTACGCTATAGCATAGCGTGTCAAATAATTATTTTAATCGTCATAGTGGTGACTTTAGCGATCCACTATAGTTGGGACCACCTGAAGAGCGTGGTGTCCACCTGCTGATAAAGATTCATTCCATTTCATTGGCATGGCGCCTGGTGAGTTGAGTAAAAAGCTTTGATTATGATGACAATCAGGGCCCCAAATCTGTTGGGTAACTGGTAACTGATAACTGGCTGACCGAGTGGAATAGAATTAACAGTCTACCTTGTTTGCCCGCAAATTGTTAATAGTAAAAGTATTCACAATAAACATTTGGAAAGTTTGCTAAGTTTCACTTGTTTTTCTTTGCAGAAATAACCTCAGTAAATTTACATATCTTCATTCAGTACGCAATCTCTATTTCAGGTTCGTCTAGAAGCAACTTAACGGATAATTAGGTCACTCATAATATTTTATATTAAGTTCAAAATTAAAATTCCACATTATAAGAGCAAGTAAAGGATATTCATTTAGTTGGTGGGAAGAGTAAAGAATTTCTATATTATAAGATTGTACGTAGTCAAACAAAATATTAGCAAAAGCAGATTGTGAGATAAAGCAGTTGAAATAACAAACAACTCAATTTACAGAAACTTCTAAAACTTTATATTTGCATGAGCTTGTCAAAAGAGCGTTAGTAATAGGAATTTAAGTTCACTACACATAGCAAATACAGTCACTTACGGATAATAATAAATAAAGCAAATAACAGCGAGACAGGATAGTAGCAATATACCTTCAAAGACTAGAACAAAATAAATCCTGTTCTCCACTTAGGGTTTCACGGATCGATTCGCATCAAAACCTACACAACTGTCTGTCTCTCTCTTGTAGTTTAATAATTCAAAGACGGGACAATGTCGTCTACATTCTTCTACAAATTAGAATCTTATCACTCAACTTTACTTAAATCGCACTTTTGAGAACCACAAAGTAGTCTTTGAAGAAACTAAACTGTGTTTACAACTTTTAGGACAGAAACTAGAATATAAAAGAACAAGAAGAATAAGAGAACTCAGAACAGATCTATGAAACGAGTGCTATTGGATTCTTGGGGCTATGTGATACGATATCAGAAACTTAATTTTATGACTCGAAAAAGAAGTAAGACTACTTAAATTTAAAAACAAAACGATATTTAGTTTTTAAAGTGAAATATTCTTGTTAAGTTTCTGAAGAATTTGTTTCCAATTCGGATTGAGATTAGACAGTTTTCTAACTATTTTATACATTGATTTACTTTAAAGATAAAACGCTAGTTGATATAGCTTTTCTTCTTCAAAATATTATTTAGTCTGGTGCATTATTTAGGGACACCCTGTATAATATGAATTAAAAATAGTACATTGATCCAATGATAATTTCAGATTTAAAAACAGCTTAAAAAGGAACATCGAATTTGTTTAATAACCTTGCAAAGATCTCTCTTTCGTTTATATTAAAATGCAAAAAGAGTTTCTGTAATAACATTTTTCTCTTTTTACCCCGTCTGAAAAATAATTGAATTTAATTTTATATTTTATCTAGAATATGTAAATATTTATCCGTTCCAACAGACAAGTCTGCATTATTTCTTTGACTTGTGTACTCAACAACCCTTTAGCCGTAGGGTAAACCAATTTATTATTTACATACACCAACTTTACGAATAATTAAGCGCGGCCTCCACTAACTTGTTTTAACAACTAGGATAATACAATTAATTCTTTCCCCTTTTTTTAACAATATAAAGAAGGGGAATCTCGTTTAAACACAAAAAAGATGTATAGATACAATAAATATAAAATTCTTCAGCCTGCAATAATTTATAAGGAACTAACGATCGCTTTTGAATATGTCACTTGACAAAGATGCTTTCAGCTTCCCACATCACCTTGACTGACGTTTTTTATGTGGGTTAGAACGTATCCCCTTTGGTACTGATCAAAATAATTCTTTCAAGGATTTCCCCTGCTGGGAATAGTGAGAAGAGGAAAAAAAGGAGACAAAATTCTAGTCTGATATATTTCTAACACCTTATTTTTACTGTCGTACCTGCACAATGTGTGTACAGGTATATAAATCGATATTGGTAAGGGAGGTTGGCATTTCAGGCAGTGATTCAGTATAGGGCGCGGGGGCGTTACCCTAATGAATCGCTCGAGGGTAGGCAACTTGATGGACGACGGTGAACTCTCTATTTATTGGGAAAGAAATGTGTTAACACAGCAGTTCAAAAGCGATTACTACATTCAATGTAATCGGGAATACATTCTAACGAGTTTATGGAAGTTAAGTATCGATGCCTCGATAAGCCACTTAAACTGATTGTTTTTCTCTTAAAGGTTACGCTTTTAGAGGCATTTTATTATAATGTTACATCGTCGTCTGACGTTTCACTGTGAAAATCAGTTACGTAGACGTGATGAAATCTCTTTGTATTTTAAATAAAGTCATTCCTTATAAAACCTTTTTTAGGTATATACATGTATGTATTTTCAGTTTCAAGAAGCAGCGAAAATCATACATTATTAGTAAGGTTAGAAGAAAAATGTTTCCAAATTTAAAATGACTCTTTTTATTAAAAATGCTATCGCTTTTAAAAATAACTAGAATAGAGACTTCTATGACCCTTTTAGCAATATTCAAATGGAAACCACAACACACCAGTCTGAAACTACCACAATGATTAGAACAAAAAGGAGTTAATTCCGTGTGGCAAGTTTGATAAAGGAGCAGAAGGAAGCCGCAATTACAGAGCTACTGTTTCCAAAAGGATACGGGCAGTAATGACACGTTCACCTTCCAAATGAAAACTAGCATATTATAAAGTAACTATCTGATATTTTAAGGAAATTCCATCAGTCTTTTTCAGCGAATATTGTTTTCGAGAAAAATTCTCGTGTACTTACTTCTTATATTTTCTATATTGTTTTGGCATGATATCTATCTGTTTACCTCGTTCGGTAGCTCTGGTTTTAAGATGCTGCCCAATAAAGAACTGCTTCAGGCGTTAAAGAATAAGGTAATGAGGGACGTTTTGGTTTCATATCTAGGGATTACCTTTTTATTAATCTTCTTCTAAAAAGAAAAACCTGTTATGAAAATTCAAAAATAAGTATCACTATGTCCAGAAAGTAAGTTCATTTTTACTGGTAAAATAAAACAAATGTATATTAGGAAAAATAATTTATTGCAAAAGAATCTGTAGACTTAAAACTATTAGTCAACATAGCTACCACCATTTTGTAAGCATTTATCGTAGCGTGGCACTAATTTTTGTATTCCTTCGTCATAAAACGTTGACGCCTGTGACTGTAACCAAGTTGCAACATGTTCTTTAATCTCATCGTCGTCATTGAATTTCTTGCCAGCGAGGTTTGATTTTAGGCTTAAAAACAGGAAGAAGTCACTGGGAGCAAGGTCCGGACTATACGGTGGGTGGTCAAATTGTTCCTATCCAAATTGAGTCAAAAGTTGCTGTGTAAGGTTTGCACTGGGGGGCGAGCATTGTCATGAATCAACAAAATGCCGCTAGTGAGCTTTCCACGGCGCTTATTCTGAATTGCACGACGCAGTTTCCTTAGCGTATCACAGTAAGCAATAGCGGTAATTGTTTCACCCCGTGGTAGAAAGTCCACTAAAAGAACACTACATCTGTCCCAAAACACTGTGCACATGATTTTCCGGGTTGTCAAATTCGGATTCGATGTTGTCTTTGCTGGTGACGATGTGTGCCTGCATTCCATCGATTGCCGTTTTGTCTCATGTGTCTCATAGGCTACCCAAGTCTCGCCTCCAGTCACTATACTGTTAAGTAAATGGTTCCCGTCATTGTGATAACGAGTCAAAAATTCAAGAGCAGCACCTAGGCGTTTTTTCTTGTGATCCTCGGTAAGAGTTTTCGGTACCAAGCGTGCACAAAGCTTTCGATATCCCAGTTTGTCATGAACAATTTCATGAAGAAGGGATCGTGAAATTAGGGGAAATTCCATAGAAAGAAAAGAAATCGTAAACTTACGGTTTCCTCTAATTTTTTCATTCACTGCATGAACAAGTTCATCATTAACCAATGAAGGACGTCCACTTCTTCCGTCATTGTGCACGTTTACACGGCCATTGTCGAATTTTTTACCCATCTCACAACCATAGAATAACTCATTACATTTTGTCCATACACCTCAGAGAGCTGTTGATGAATGTCCACTGGTTTCAAATTTTTCGCATTGAGAAACCGAATCACTGATCTAATCTCGCAATCGGCGGAATTTTCAATTACCTTCGCCATTATAAACAAGCACTGTGACACGATAACAGCAGATAACTAACTCAAAATGGCGTCAATTGCTTAGTAACGATACAAGGTCATTGCTGCGCATGCGCGGAACTGCGATGGCATCGCTGCAACGGCGGGAAATAGAAAATGAACTTACTTTCTGGACATAGTTATAAATCTTCCTTTCTTCCCTTTCTCTTGCTGTCTTATTAGTAGTCATGTTGTCATGAATTCAGGCCAGCCAATAACCTGTTGGACCCACGTTTCCGAGGATTGGAAAATCTTCATTCTGTCCAAGAACTCGAGAAGTTCGATAGAAGATTTCATCTAAGTAACACACGCGCTTTCCGTGTTTCTCGTATGTGAAAGTTTGGGACTTAGAAAATTTCGCTTAATATCGAGGTTTAGTCCGAGTGCTTGGCTAACATCTAAAAAAGTGATAAACCGCCTGAGTGTAAACGACGCAAATAATTTCTGTCGTCGTTAAATACTTTATTGATAATCCCTAGAATGTGCCAGATGTGTCACTACCGTTAACGTACACTTCAAACCTCGCCTTACTGGCGAATCTACCAAACCAAATTCACATCGAACTCCCAGTTAAATTACCGCACCGCCTTCCTTGTTATTTTGTATCTTCCGAAGGAACTCATTGTGTTATCGTGTTGCTTGTACCTATAACGTTCTGTCGAATTTCTACGAGTTCTGTACTGCATCTCTAAGGGCAATCAAAGACAATTAAGATCTATCTTCAAATTAAGAATCTTTGTAAAAGTCGTCCGTTTCAGAAAACTCAATATATTAGCTATATATATAAGATAAATCTCGTGTGAACCAGTGCAGTGATTTGAGTGTTTTCTGTGCCATCAAATTAATTCTCTATTGGATTAGTTCCAGTAATACGGTAAATAGTTTTACCTTTTTAAAAATAAAACTGTCTTTTGTGAAGAAGCTAACGTTGACGCATATAACTCGTCAATGTACAAACGCAGTTATTTGCGAATGCATTTGTATTTCATTATCTCGTCACCAGTCACTGTGAACGATAGCAATCTAGAGTTCAGGTTACTGTAACATCGCTCACAGTGGTGAAGAACATTGTGATATTCTTTCACAGTAGTGCAAAGTTCGACGTAGCATTTCACAATGATGAAAAGTTTTGTAATTTTGTTTCGAAACGTTATTAGTTTGTTTATTTATAAGCAAAATTTATGAATTTAAGTCTTGTTTTGATAGTTTATTCATGCAAGGTTTTGTTAACGTAAATTCTTGTTGGTTTATAACTTTGCGAAATGTTTCTTCTTTAAAGATTTATTTAAACAATTATCTGGATCCAAAGCTAAATGAAAAACATCTGGAGGTGACGTCCCCAGTTATATTAACAATTTTGTTTATATTTTACATTTTATTTCATGTATGCTTCCTTCACCAGTGACTGCAGAATTTATAATATTAACAAATTTATTGTGTTCAGATTTATCTCATGTTTACTTGTTGTATATGTACTTTTATATATTTATCTTTTCTTTTAATGTGTTCATATAAAAAATTTACAAGCAGTGTGAACTAGGACCGCTGTATTCTGTTTATTGTACCAATTTAATAGTATGCTAATAAATGTTATTAATTTGCCTTTTGGCTTTTCTTGTAGTATTAGTACGTTGACCTTCATCTGCGTATATAATATTAGCTTAATCTCTCAGTGGAAGTGTAAGTAATATCTTAAGAGAGTGCAGTTCAATCTCGATTCCGTCTATTTGTGTAGCGTTCGAGCCTGTGGTTCGACCTTGATAAGCATCTCGCCTACTGACCTAGATACGGAGATCAACTGCTGGGTCTCCCTTTCGAAATTAAGTCCCCGACTTTCTACTGCGGCTGGCGCCCTCTCGATCCCGAAGCCCATAAAGATTCTGGTAATTAAACTACCGTCTACCGCCAGCTCAAGGCCTTCCTCGCCCATGACTCGTCTTCGACTGTCAAAAGCTAGCATTACAGGTGGCTTACCGATTTTACATATGGTTGCGATACCAATGGGTCACCAATCCTAGTTTTGCCCGTAACACATCACGTAACGGTTCTTGCACACGTATAGAATATTCTTTGGTTCCGTTTTTGACTAACTGTGAATATGTGAATAGTTTTACTTAGCCACTGTCTTTTAACTCAAGATTTTTCTTTTTGCCTGTCTGCTCTTTTGCCCGATTAACCTTGTAATCCTATTGCTAACTACTTAGTCAAACCAAGAGCAAAAATGCTTTTCAGACCTTCTTAAATTTCTTTGATAACGACTTTCACACAGAACATTAGACCAGTTTCTTTCTTGGCATATTTCTGAAACATTATCTAGTATTTAAAAAAGAGAACCAAAGACTGGCTAATACTATAAACTTTCTAGGAGCAAGCTGGCCACGACTACTGAGAACGTTTCTGTCAACTATAGATACCTTTAGAAATAATATTGACTAATGCAGAGAATTACGAAAGAAATTAAAGAAAAATTTAATTTCCACATCAAGCAAAAAAAAATGAATCCATTAAGACATTCTCAGACACTGTCGGCAACATAAAGAAATCTAAACCAAAAATGTACGAAAGGTCTGATAGCTACCAAACGTTAGTTTTCAGAGCCGACAAAAATAATCAAGAAAAAAGTTTGTAAATGTAGCTGTTTAACTCCTAATGCAGATTGGATTGTAATCAAAAGAAGTGGGATAAGTAAATGTAAAATCATCAATGCGTTGATGGCTATAAATCATTTGGTAGAAATGCATTAAGCTGAAACCTAAGAAGTGAACTGAAGTTAGGAAAGAAATAGAAGCTACAAAATATGGTATTGAGGTTAATAGCTTTAGATCGAAATAAACGATTTCGTTTGACAGTGAAATTCGAAATTTTAAAACGTAATTAAAAAATTAACTTGTAAAGAAACATAACTGTGCTTTTCATTATTCCTCTAATTTATTAGAAACCATAATTAGATTACACTAAATTTATTAATCGAAACGAAGATGATTTATTCCAGTAACTCTGAAAATTTATATTTATCTCATTTTGTTCTTAACTATATTATACTAACACGTTTACACGGAGTCTATTTCAAGATTATATTTAATGAAGTTATGACTAGATAGATTGTGACGTATAAGTAGCAAGTTTATGAAACCCAGAAGTTGTTAATTAATTAATTTTACTCGAATCCGGTTGCGTTCGATCGATTACTGAATTTTGAGGGGGGTCGTATTCCCTAAAGAGTGATTTGTTTTTGATGATTAAGACTTGTGAATTTTGCAACGCCTTATGTAATTACCCAATTGAGACACAAATCGCCGTGGGTAAATATTAACTACAGTGCCTTTGTTTCTACAAACATTTAAAATCGTAATCCTAAATTTTTAATTTTAATTTAGTTTTAGATCTGCTAAAGAGAACTTGCTTCTTCAACTAATCTGTTTTTATTTTTACCTAATTGATTTAAATGTATGAAAAGTGTACTGAGAAATTTAAGACCAGGTAGACGTGATTCAAGAATAAATTAGATTGTCAGTTCAAGGCTGTGGTAGGAAAAAACATAGGAAATCTATAAAATCAAGAAATTAAAAGCGAAACCCAGCAAAAAAAAAGAATAGAAAAATTATTTAAAAGCAGATAGGACAAAATACACAACGAGTTAGTAAAACTTGCACAATTTCAAGTAAGTTTGTTACTACAAGTTTATTTTGTAGTTCTGTACAGTAAGTTAACTAATTTATTTCTTTATAAAATTACTGGAAATTTGTTTTGTACCTGTCCAATAATAAAGCGTGCTTTAACTTGTTATGAAATGTATATCGTCTAATTCCAAAGTTTACTTCAAAAGTTCGTGAAACACAGAATAGGTTCGAAGGTAAAAGAGCCAAAAAGGTAAAACTAAGGAACTTTGAAAACCGAAAATTGAATTATAAGTGGAACCGGGAAATCAGTAAAGTAACCAAATTAGATTTAAACTAGTGAACAGGTCGCTTCAAATAAAATAACTCTTTAAGATCTTTTACTTTGGATGCAAAAAATCAAAAACCAATAATAAGCCTATTGGATTTCCAACACAATATTCCAAGAAAAAATCCTGCTAAGGAAAGTACCTCATAGTGAAAGTATTGCCTACTTAAGCCTGTTCTATAATCGTTTACAACTCACCAACTAATTGCCCAAACACACTAAAAGTACGAAAAGAACAAAAACAGTTTGTCATTAGTATAAATTACGAACACTCAAGGAGGCTTTGATCAACTAAGGTCAGAATCAAAAAAAGACAAAAGCCCCAGAACAAAAGTTCACATGCACAATCCACGTCCCAATACATCGAATAAGTACTTGGAGCTAAGATGCAAACTATGCCAAAGCGACTGTAGATTGAATGGACTGCAAGAAATTCCAGCACCTACACCACAAAATCTAAACGATGCCAAATTGGATAAACGTTTGGATATGATGGAAAACTTGGTAATGGAATTTAAGGAAATTAGAGAGCTATTGGAAGAATTAAGGAAAGAAAATGCTTTGTTAAAAACGTAAGATGAAGCTGTATAGAAAGAAAATAAAGAAATAAAAGAAAACTAAACTCAAGAATGGAATATACGGAGAAGGAAAAAAATAAGGCAATAAAACCGGGAATGGAGATACGCGACAAAAACCCAAAAACCTTGAAAGAAACTATGAATAATTTTATTAATCAAAATCTGGAGACTGATGTGCCAGTAAAATCATCTATAAAATTAAGTAGTAAAACTTCTCTAATTGAGTTCAATAATGTGACTGAAAAAAGAATGGTCGTGGAAAATAGGACACTCAAAAACGTAAAGGAAGGCAGAATCTATATCAGTAATAATCTGACCGAAGTACATAGAAGAATACAGAAAGATATCATAACAAGGGCTAAAGAGGAAAGTAAAACAGGAAATAGAGTCAGAATAGCTTCGGAAAATTGATAATTAATAGAACAGAAAGGAAGTGGAGCAAGCAAAAAGAAAACTTAGAACAAACAAACAAGAAATAAACCAAATAAACTTCTAGAGACACACAGGAATGAATTAAAGACGAAACCAGCAACGAACAAGGAGAATAGACAGTAACGCAGACCATTTTATGGTGGTAGCAACTATAAAACAAAAAGCAATACAGGAAAAAACGAGAGGCAATGAAAAGGTATACAAGAGATATATTAAAAGACGATAAGGTTAAAAAACAGTTTGATCATGGAATAATAAGATTATTGAACACAATGGAAGTGGAGGATATAAACCAGGAATAAACACAAATTTAAACAGTAATAACCGATGTGGCAGAAAGATTTGTGGAGAGAACAAACAAAGTGAAAAATAAAGACTGGTTTGACATGGAATGTGTAAACAAGAATTAAAAACAGAAACAAAGCTAAAATACAAATAAACATACTAAACACGGCCGAAACTAGAATAAGCTATGAACAAGCTAAGAAAAAGGCAAAGCAGATATGTAGAAAGAAGAAACGAAACTACTGGAAAATAAAGTTGCAAATTATGGAGAATTACATAATAAATAAAGACATGGGAAATTTTTACCAAGAGATTAAGAAGAATAAAGCTCCAAGTTTCAGCAGGGCATGTTACTACAGAAGCAAAGAAGAATTCCTACATGGTGATACCTCAGCAAAATTAGAACGATGTGCAAAATATTTTGAAGATTTGTTGAATCCACACAAAAGTGTGCAAAACCTCAAGAACCCGGCCACAGGCAGAACTAGAACAGTAGAGTCGCGAGGATCAAATTAAGGAACCAACAGATCAAGAACTAGACGAAATAGTAAGAGAGCTAAAAATAGCAAAAACCCAGGAAGGAATGGCGTCACGGCAAAGTATTAAAAAGGGAAAGACAGCATTACACAAACGACTCGGTAATCTAATAAGACAAACATGAAACCAAAAGAAATTATCAGGTGAATGGATATGCCCAATTCAGAAAAAAAAGGCGATAAAAGCTTATACCAGAACTATAGAGGAACTAGCTCTCTTAGACACAACGTATAAAATATTGATCCCAATACAAGAAATAGATTAAGTGCATACGAAAATGAAGTGAGAGGTAAACATCAAGGAGGTTAAAAAGAGACAGATCTACAATAGACAAATTTTCACGATGAATCAAATACTATACAACAGAACCTTGGTTTACATGTATTATTTATAGATTACAAATAGACCTACAACTTAATCGACAAAGAAAAATTACATGAAGCAATTCCGACAAAACTAATAATGTTGGTGAAGATGACTCTACACGAAACATTAAATAAAGTCACGTTGGAAGGGAATTTTTCTAAGGCGTTTGGAGTAAGAAGAGGTTTAAGGCAGGGACACCCACTTTCTACAACACTATTCAGCTTTATTCTAGAAGAAGCTATTTTATGAAAGAGTGGGGTGCAGACTAATGGAATAATACACTACAGAAAACAACAAGTTATTAAAACAGAACTTGAAAAAATGTTTATCAAAATAGAATCAACTGCCAAACATCTTAGACTTTATATAAATGAGGACAAAACAAAATATTTTAAACTGAGAGTAAAAGAAGCCATACCCGGAGAGAAAATAAATATTAAATGCAATGAGAGAGAATATAGTTTCTAAAAAGTTGACCATTTCAAATCAAATAGAGCCAATGAAGATATGGAAATAGAGAAAAGAATTACAAAAGGAAGCAGAGCCATGGGAGCATTAAACAAAATGATGAATTCCAAGCTGATAACCAGGGAAAGCAAAATAGGGACATATAAAACAGTCATACAACCATCAGTAATGTACGGTAGTAAAACTTGGGTATTAAGTCAGAGAAACATATAAAAACTAGAACGATGAGAAAGAGAGATACTAAGAAAGATAAAAAGAGAAATAAAAGAAAATGGTGGTATATGGAAAAAAAGAATAACAAAGAGGTCATGAAGTTATATTGTCAATCTAGCATAATAAAGAAGATTAAAGGACAAAGAGCACGTTGGCTAGAACACGTTTACCAAACGAACACACACAGAGATGCGAAGAAAGTATTGATGGGAGCAAATGGTGGAAGACGTAGAAGAGGGAGGCCAAAGAAGAAATGGATAAAAGATGTCAAAGGGGACATAAGATTACTAAGAATACCGGACTGGGAAGGAAAAACAAAAAAAAAGAAAGGAATGGAGAGAAATAGTTAAGAAAATAAAAGCCATGGGCATTCAGAGTAGAGCACCAGGAGAATAACACGCGATACAGTTTCATTGCTTTGCACAAACAGTGCTATAAAATTGGATTGCTCTAAAAACTGATATTGTGAAAACGAAGAAATCTAGACTTATGGGGATGCTGCTCCAAAAACACCAGAAGTGTCACTCAACTCTAAGCTGTGAAAGAGTGATGATTGACTTTCTTCTTTACTTGGTATTCTGGGAGAAAAACATTAGACATTAGACATTAAGGAAATGGTTCTGAAAGTAGAAATCAGAAATGAATGGTCAGAGATTGTAATGTTACTTTAAAATTCGCACTAAATCCGCCCCTGTTTTTCAATTTCTTTGGGATATTTGTTTTCTTGACGCGCAATATTTAAATTGTTTCATTAAACGAATGTTTGTTATAATGTTATTTTAAAGAATTAATATTTTTTTGGTCTCGACACCTAGACTCCAGTAGACGTGTCTTTCGTTGATTTCCAATATCAAATTACCAGAATCATTAGTTGCAATACTGCAGTCACACAGTCTCGGGGAAGTCAAATTTAAACTAGCGAATCTACAAGTAAAATTTTCCATTGTCGCATAAAGAGTATTAATGTCTTAATCTGTTAGGGTGTATATCCGACTTTTTAACCCCACTTCCGTAAGTACGAACTGCGTAACAAAAAAACGCGGAGGTTAGGCATTACGTGGATAGCTGTTGACTTGAACCAACGTGTGGTAATTTTCGACGTTTACCTCTACATCCCCTAATTGGATTCAAACCAAATTAAGTGAAGCGACCCTCTTAGAAAAAAAAGAGATCGGACTGGAGAAATCGTAATTTCTTCGTGTCAGAGACGCGCAATAGTCGCGGAAGAAAGTGGTTTGTTTGCCAACAGCAAGGCTTATAAATTTCGTTATCGTGGGAAATGTATAACCCGAATATAATTACGCTGGTGTCCTCCAGGAAGCAGAAATTGTAGAGGGTAGGAACGCAACCATTTTCGCCCCGTTGGTGTAGCATCTGTGTGTATACTACATTCTGGAAGCTCCGCAAAATTTTAATAGTGCTTGAGACTCAGTGATTTTCGTTTATAAAATTGTGTGAAACGCCTGGATTTTGTTCTTATGTTTTTTTGTGATTAACGTGAAATAAGTGGTTGCTCTTCGAAATTAAAGTTTTCTCAATTATTGGATCTAGCTGCCTTTCGTCGGAAAACAGAGGTCTGCACATACCTTCTGGAAGAAAGAATTCCTGTATGAGTAAGAAAGAAAACCTGCTATGTTTTATTATATGAATTTTAATGTTTAAAGACTAGGAGAACGTCGAACTTTGTGAAATATTTTATACGAAAACTTTGCTTAGACAGGATCAGTTTCGTATTGTTTTATTAAATACTAATTTTTACAAGTAACTTTTTAACTAATTTGTAACAGGAACGTTCCCAGGTAATTTTAGCTGGTGTTTAATAAATTGTTGCAACAAAATTACTAACTTGGCAATCATTTCTTTGTTCTTAAATGTAATGTTCAGTTGTCAATATTTAACAATTTATGGTCAAGTTTACCTTAGTCGGGTTAATTAATATTTGAATTTTGATCTTTTGTGTTCTATTTTAAAATTTTAACGTAACAGAATCATTTCGCTTTGTTTATTGTAATAATCTGTTTTTCTTATAGTTTGTTTCAGTTTTTTTTTTATTATTTTATCGACTCTGTTCTCTAAACCGAAATTAATTTATGCCTCTTATTAATATTCTTTTGTAGTGTTATTTTGTTATTGTTTTTGTATTTTTGTTTGTGTATGTTTAACTCATTTTTTTTTATTATCATTATTGTTTTAATAAATGTAAGTAAGGTCGACTTCTTGTATTTTTGTTTTTGTAAGTGGATCTCTGGTCCAGGCGAAGCAGCTTAATTTCATTATTTTGTTCTTTTGGCTATCAAAAAGCACGTAGTGTATATTCCAAATTTCAATTATAGACTAGATATTTTTGCTCAAGAGAGAAGTAAATATTGAATTGGCAGTTCTCTCTTGTATCGTTTTAAAAGAAGGAGGTCTTCAGAGGACTTCCTTAGCAAAATTAAGTAAGACAAATCAAGTGCTTATACAGTGTTTATTTTGTGTATTGAGTCTCATTAGTGAAACGTCAGAGCGAGTTTTAATAGAGCTTCCACGAGGTAAGTTACACACAGGGTGAGATTTCGTAAGAGGCCTATCTACAGGGTGTCGGATTCACGAGTAGTCGCGTGACCGACCATCAGAACCCTTCGATCTACGACTGCTGGCGCCCTCTTTTACGACCATCTATTAGTTTAATAAGAGTTTTGGAAAACGGTGAGCTTCTCTTTGTGAGAGATTAGCCAAGTTTATTTGAGAATCCACCCCATCTGCGGCATGAGCTACGGGATTTAACATCTACCATTGGTCTGAACGGGACTTGTGCATACCTTTGAGCACTAGCCCGTTACAAGATTTTATTGGCAAAACGATAATTGAGAAGATTCTTTAAACAGTTATTGTGCAAATAATGACATTTAGTGCTAGGGTTCCCGCAATGTGTTAAAAATATAAATTTTTTGAGATTTAAGCAGCAACATTAAATAGCAGTTAAGTATATTCTAACTTATCAAAAATCTTCTTAATAATAAAGTGAATTATCGTGTGAGACTTTGTTTCTTAATGTTGCAAAAAAGGGAAATTAGACTTAGTATTCAAATTATTTAAAAATTTATTTCGTTTTAAAAAGGTGTGTACTGTTTAATCAAAATGTCACCAACTATCAGTTGCCGCGTATGTAACAGTAAAGTAATCAAAAAATCTCCAGGGTTACTTTGTAGCGGAAACTGTGGTTCCTATTATCACGCTGCTTGTGTTTACCTTCAAGCTAAAGATTTGAAGATAATACAGTTTGATGAAACAACATGGTTGTGCCCTCAATGTATATGTACTTCAGCTAATCTCAATAAATCTGTTATTTATAGCGAAAACGATGATGCGTCAAGTCTTACAACATCAACTCAATTCAAAATGATATGGAAAGTATTATTACTCAATATGATCAATTACTTGAAATGGTACGGTTGTTTATAGTAAATAAAAGTATAAAACAATTAGCATTATTTATTAACACTTAATAAACAGGTAAACAACTGTCGAGGAACTGTGTTGTTGAGTCTTGTGCGAACTATAATGGCATCCCTGTAAATAACGACAAGCTTTTATACCTGTACCTGTGTGCATAACGAAGAGTATTTTTGTAGTTTTCAGGCGTTTTCTAGAAGTAGATAATATTTAAGTGTTCTAAAGGAATATTGCGGTAGGTCGTTTAAAAGAAATTAGACAAAAGCATTTTCTGTAAAGGCTTATTGCACGCCCATCACATTCGTAGAAGTCAATGTTCTATTTCTTAAAAGACGTGGAACGCTATCTATTACTTTAGTAGTAGTAATAAAATATCTGATTTTGAAATAAAATTGAAGAGCCCGAACATAAAATGTAAATCCATCAAACAATTAAAATAAGAAAATTCTGATTTGAAAAATGAGTTAGGTTTTCAGAATTTAAGAATTTCAGAGCTTGAACAGAGAACCCGCTTAGATAATTTAGAAATACAAGGTGTCCGTAAATCTTCAAATGAGAACATTTATAAGATATTAGAAACTTTTGGTAATTCTTTAAATTGTCAAATATCTCCAAATGACTTATACAGTGTAACATGTTAATAATAAAAACAAAACACCTCGTAATATAATAATGTAAATTGAAGAGGATAACGTATTGGCTACATTCAAACAGGTTAAGCTATCCACTACTAATACCGGTAAATATCAACTTACACTTCCAGGTATTGAAGGATATCAAATAAGATGCTCTTGAAGACAACTAACGATATGGCTAAAAATTGTAAATACAAATACGTCTGTATCAGAAATTGTACAAGAACAAGGTTTCGACAGCAAAGTCATCAAATCAGAAGATGGTATCTTCAAAACGTAACTCGGTCTGCTTATCGATGGTAATTAGATTTGTAATTAATAATTTATCGTAACGACGCTAAACTTGCTGTGTCAGAACGTGCGTGGACTCAGTTCAAAGACTCATCAATTTTACAACAGTGCACTTAACAGTGATTATGACTATGTGTTACAGAATCTAACCTTAATTCCATTGTTAGCAATAATGAACTGTTTCCGTCTAATTATGCGATATTTAGGAAGGATCGTGAGTCAAGTGCGTCCTCTAAGCGCAATAGTGATGTGGTAATTGTAGCGGTAAAAACACTCTGACACTTAAGTTGAAAACTGAGTGGCAATCTTTTGCAGAAGACATTTGGGTTACTATAGGCGAAGGTCACAAAACACATTTATGTGTCGTATACCTTCCATTAAACGATAATATTGCTTTTAGTAATTACATGAAGAAATTGAATAGAGTAATAAACGAACATTCTAATGATGGGTTCATTATTTGTGGTGATTTTAACTTACCCAACATCATTTGGATTAATGATGCTACTACTAACGACTTGAATCCTGACTTGACTACCGTATTACAGATGTTCTGTATACTTGTTTTGTTGATACAGTGTTGTTCTGTAGTTTAGCTAGGCATAATTCATGTAGTAATGTAATAACAGATTACTTGCCTTGATTCTTAGTAATAATAATAATAATAATAATAATAATAATAATAATAATAATAATAATAATAATAATAATA
>VTPC01004970.1:48781-61065 GCA_011009095.1 Ignelater luminosus
GTAGTAGTAGTAGTAATCTTGAAGTAAGAAGAAGTCATTTTTTCTTAGTTCCGGTGGATTTACACCATCCTACTTTCGATTTTTTTTTAACTTATGAAACCAGCGAGTATTTAAGTAAATCTACCGTTATTCAAACTTTTGACTTTCATAAAACTAACTTTGTTCAAATAGATAATAAATTTAGCATTGCTTGACAATCTTGATGTGGATCGGCTGTTAAGGAATTCTACCAAAAGTTAAATAAAATATTTGATTTACGCATACCACGTACTAGGCTTTATAAACAACGTTTTTCGTTGTGGTATTCTTCTTCTACAGTAAAAGCGCTTAGAGATCTAGTTGTAAATTTTTGGTGGATCTGGATTACAAAACTTATTTGAGTCTTGCAATATAAAAAATTTCTAATGATCCAAAGTTGTTCTGGAAATTTGTTAAATTCAAGAAACGTAGCCAATTTTTGCTGCCAAACTGCATGCACTATAACGAACTACAAGCTTCCAAAGATTCTTCTTTTGTCAAGGTGTTTGCGTTTTTTTTTTCAATCTGTTTATGAAACTAAGAGAGAACATTAACAACCTGCAGTTAAAGATGGATGTTCATGGTGTTCTCTTTCGATGGTTGTGTTCGTACATTAGAAACCGTTCACAAGCCATGTTTGATAATGGTTATAATCAAAATTTTACAGTACAACTTCTGGCGTTTCCCAAGGATTACATTTGAGCCCTCTTTTGTTTGTCTTAGACATTATGATATCAATACTTGTTTTAAAAGTAGTGAATTGTGTGTCTCTAGACAATTGTGTGAAACATCAGTCTGATTTAGAGATCGATTGTACGAGTGCTGTACCAGAAACAAATTGTTATTGAATATAAATAAATGTAATTCTATCTTTTTTTATACTCAATCGTAATAAAATACATTTTTTGTGTACTATAGGAGACAACACTTTAAATACAACTAAAGATTTAGGGGATAATAACATTCGATTCTAAAATTTTGTTTTACAGGCACGTGGACAATCTATATAAACAGATTGGAAAGAGTGCAAATCAAGTTTACGAAATAGAAAATCGTTAGTAGATGTGACCATTTCTTCCAAAATTCTACACTCACTCTTGATTCTCTTTATTTACTACTTTCTTTTATACACACACTCCCAAACGCGAACTAGCGAATAACTTGCTTTTTTCAGGACTATCCTACATCTAAATTGTTCGCTATCAAGAATGTCGTCACCAATCTAAACTCTCGCATAAACATTTCTGGTGATACAAAGACATTTATAAAGATTCAAACCAAAAAAATCTGTTTTCTTGAATATCAATAAGAATTTTTCCTTTTGTGTTTTTGCAAAAACATTTTACACTCATATTTTTATCTGAGCAAATAAATAAGGAATCACTATGTAGATAATGGGGTCGTTTCCTAAAATATTATTTTTGCTTATTTGAGTTGCTTTCGCTTTAAATCAACGCTGGCTTTTTTCAGATTTTTTCTGCTTCTATTTTCACTATTTTTTCAATTCAAAGTTTAAAAAAGCTTTTCCCGCCCCTCCTGTGACGTCACAAGTCTTTGACGATATGACAACGCTGAAAACGGAAGCGGTTGCGTGTGGAAGCGTTAGAAATTTGAACTTTCGAATTGTTGAGGTTATGTGGTATTATCCCAAGCAGCACACAATATTATAAAAATATTTTCAAAAAATATTCCAGTAATATTAAATGTAACACTTTTGAATATTATGCTTACATTAGCTGAAAATATTTTCTCAATATTTTCTCATAATGTTTTGTTAATATTCGGTAATAGCATTATAGTAATATTTTTAAAAAATATTCCAGTAATACTAAATGTAACATTTTTGAATATTTCCCTTATATTATCTTAAAATATGCTCTTGATATATGCTCATAATCTTCTGTTAATATTCGGTAATAACATTGTACGAACATTATTTCATAATTTAAGATAATATTTGGAAAGAATATTTAAATTTGGTGCCAAGCAGCACACAGTATTACACAATTTACATTGTTGAATAGTTTCCTTATATTAGCTAAAAATACTTTCTTAATATTTTCTCATAATGTTCCGCTAATATTTATTCAAATTGGAGTGTATTGATATAAAATAATACAATACAAGAAAAGTACTCTCCAAAAGTTTTAAATATACGAGAGGATTGTATAGAAGTACCCCTAGATAGATCTTGTTTTGATGTTATTTTGATCTATTCAGTAGAGTATAACGTTTTATAATTCTCACATCATGCTGCCCTATATATAGAGCTCAAATAACGACATGCATAGCATGAAGCTTTAGCGCCGACATCTCATAGTCATCACCGCAACGTCTTGTAAACTGCATCTCATAATCTCACTACATATTACTTACAACTGAGTATGTTATTCCAGATATAAAAAGACAGGACTTGAAGAAACAGCAACAGTGTTCACAATGTCGTTTTTGGCAGTCATTTCGTTTTATATTAATGTAGTGCTAATTTTAATTTAATAAAACACATTAACAATATCAGTGTACAATAATTATTAAACCTAACCAAGAGGACACAACATGCCCACAAATGCAAAGAGATAATTCTATGAAGGACGTCTGCATCCACACATAACACTTAAAAAAGACAAAGTGTAATATCTACCATAATAACTAAAATTGGTAAATGAACTTTAGTGCAATGAGTTGTTTAATCTAAAAACTAATCTGAATAAATTGAATTCTTAAAAATAACCCAAAGAAGCAAATAATAAATACAGCAAAACTATTTTCTATTAGTAGTCTGCAATTATTGTCATTTCTTATGTTACTTTGTTATGTATATGTACATGTCCGTATGTTCATGCTTACATAATTAATTTTATCAAATATGAACTATAAAATTTCACAGATGAGAATGAAATGCAAAGCTGCAAAACTTGTGGAGAGAGGCATTTAGGCAGGTACCAAAAAATATGAAATTTGTACGTTTCGGTTGGAAATATATTTCTAACAATAGAAGACCTACCGACCGACGGTCAGAGCAATAAACCCATTAAAAGAATAAATAAGAATAAATATGCAGGCAATCGTACCAAGCAACTAAAATCAATTTTACCCTTAAATGTGCAATGTTTATATTAAAACACCTCATGAAAATCAAAATTAATTGTAACAAAACAATTACGTAAGTCATTTCAGAGATATTTAATTAGCTATATGGCTTATGAAGTTTACCTTTACGGCGATAATTAAGGGAAAAAACGCATTATAATTCTTATAACACATCATCAAAACATGCTTTCTGATATTATACTAATATAAAGTTCTTGTAAGGGTTACTAACATAAACAATTACCACTAAATACCAACATAGTATGTGTATGATCTGCTATTTGCTAGTTTTATCGAGTTATTAATTTATTTAGTTTATTAACCAGAATGCCCAGAATTTATATTATATGATATGTATAATAATTACTACATTGTAGGTGCTGGGTATGTTACCTAGCACATACTATAGGTACATACAACAGGCATAACAAAAATTCCTGGAATAAGTTTCTTCTCACAAACCGGCAATGGGTTACTTTTAATTAGTTTAAAATATTTGTTAGACTAGTAACTGTAACATTATTTAGATGCCATCACAAATTGAAAAAAGTTATTAACATGCCCTGTAACCTTCTTGAAACTCTTAAGTGAAATACAAATTTATTGTTTAAAACTGAAAACTTCTTCGAATTATTGCTTCAAAGTTTAAAAGGTTTAAAAAGGAATTGTAAACCCAAACTTCCAGGTAGGACCTTTAAACACAAAACATATGTATATTGTTGTATAACTCCAATAAAATACTTTTATTGGTAAACACAATTTATTTATTTATATGAGGCATACACTTTTACACAAAAACTAAATTAAATTATTTCTATATTAACTTTAAAATAGAATAATATTGATTTTGTTATACTAGACGAACTGACTTTGTTATAATAAATAAACTGGACAAAATGAACAATTATAATAAAATGAACTGACTTTGTTATAATGAACGAATGAATGGAAATGAACCTCGAAAAACCAAGTCTAAAGGCTTTTATACACTTCGATTAACCTGATGTGACTGGTAGGAAGATTTTAGAAATAACAATACTTTAAAAATGGGTCGTCACGGAAACCCTTACAAATCTTTGAAAGGTATATTTGCAAGCTTCCTACGTTTATAATATTTACGAATTTTAATTATTTATGCAGGTATACAACAATATAAACTCATCTGAGGGTGTGAATCAAATTTCGTTTTGATAATGCATCACGAAAAACAATGTTAGCTCTGTTAATATTTACCATAGAATAATAAATATTGCAAATTAGAGTTGAGTATTATATTATTTTATGTTACGTATTATATCAGACAGATTAACTTATACAAAGAATTACGAATCTGATTTAAAAAGTGTAATAGAGATTTACTTTTTAATACCCATATTCATTTAAATGTTTTTGCTAACCCGTTGTACACATCATTGCAAAAGTAATAATAATATACTTCGAAATTTTATTGTATTATAACGCTTTAATATTAATATAATATTACCTGAACGTTTTGTAGATAATGTTATCTTATAACTTTTACATGACATTTTCTTTATATCATATGAAAGTATTATCAGTAGTTACAAACTAAATATTAAGAGAATATTTTCTAAGGGTTATGACAATAATATAAAGAAATAATATTATCATGATGTTATCATAATATTTTTCCGAATATTATAAAGGGTTTTCCAATAAGAGGTGTTATTTTGATATTCAAAGAAAAGTGCCATTTTTTAATATAAATGATCGGATGTTTATTTCATTATAAAGAGGAAGGTATGCCGTTAATAGTGGAAAATAACATCAGGCAAATGACCACCACGACCACGCTTACAGGACAATATCCTTTTCATGAAATTTTCCATAACCAAATCGCAAAGTGGCTGCCCTATGTCCTCGATAGCCTCACGAATTCCATCTTTGAGGTCTTGAATCGACGCTGGGCTGTTGGCGTAGACCTTCTCTTTCACGTGGCCCCAAAGAAAGAAGTCGCAAGGTGTTAAATCACAAGATCTCGGTGGCCAATTGTGATCACCTCTTCGAGAGATAACACGGTCCGGAAACTTTTTCCGTAAAAGATCAATGGTTTCGTTGCTTGTGTGGCACGTAGCGCCGTCTTGTTGAAAGTAAACGTTGTCCAGATCAATACCATCCAATTCCGGCCATAAAAAATCGTTAATCATCTCTCGATAGCGCAATCCAGTCACCCTAACTGTTGCTCCAGCCTCATTTTCGAAAAAGTAAGGTCCAATGACACCGCCGGACCATAAACCGCACCAAACAGTCACACGTTGAGGATAGAGAGACTTTTCAACACTAACTCTTGGATTTTCTGAGCCCCAGATCCGACAATTTTGCTTGTTGACGAAGCCACCGAGGTGGAAATGGGCCTCATCACTCAAGATGATTTTTCGATGGAATTCTGGATCATTTTCATGCATTTCAACGACCCAATCAGCAAAGACACGACGTTGTTGATGATCGGCCGGCTTGAGTTCTTGTGTTAACTGGACTTTATAAGCCTTAAGACCCAAATCTTTATGCAAAATACGGTGTAATGACGTTTGTGGAATGGCTAATTCCAAAGAACGACGAGGAATGGACAAGCCTGGGTTTTCTTTAACACTTTCGGCTACAACAGCAATATTCTCGGCTGTTCTTGAGCGACGTGCACGGGTTTTATTCTTCACATCACTAACTTGTCCCAAGAGCTCGAATTTTTTCACCAATTTCTGTATTGCGGTCCGACAAGGTGCTTCACGGTGACCCAAAAATGTTCGAGTTTTACGAACCGTCTCTGCCAAATTTTCACCATTTTTATAGTGAATTTTAATAATTTCAATGCGTTGTTGAAGCGTGTATCGTTCCATATTTATTAATGGCGTAGTTTCTACTTGTCAAATGTCAAAAAATGATAGCTTCAAAAGTGACATCTACCGAAATAGCGGGCTATTCAAAATAACACCTCTTATTGGAAAACCCTTTATTATCTTACAATCTAATATTCAGGTAATATTATCTGGACATCACGAATATTCGCATGACATTCGGAGTTGTCCTAATATTATCTGAATATTACTAGAATATTTTTATGAGATTGTGTGCTGCTTGGGATGTTATTATATATATTATATTTACAAATTTTTATACAAATAAGCTAACCTCTAAACCTCAAAACCGTAGTCAATAACAGACGTAAAAATACAGATACTTATAATATTTTTGGTTGAAATCGACAAATCGGAGAAACCCGACGACTAACGAATGACTGCAAAGACACAACAACGTGATTGCGACGTTGTCAGCTCTACTATTTGTACAGACCGACTACCGACGAACTGTGACGTCACTAGCAAAGAAAAATTATTTTATTTCCTTATAACTTTTTAGTTACCATATTATGGAAAAAACTGTTAATGGATATTAACTATATATCCTGTCTAGAATGATAATATGTGTTTAGATCTCAATAAGTTCATTTTAGAAAACGACCCCATTTACTAGACACGGCCGACTCAGAGTGCGAAACTATAGAAATAGCGAAAAAGCACTTTCAAACTAAATTTTAAATTAGAAAATATGTGTACGTATCCATGAAAAGATAACATCCCAGGCAACACATGTTAATCGAAATTAACGCAGTGACTCCGATGACCTCAGAAGATTATGTATTAGGTTTGCAGCCTACCAAATTGCCGAGATATAGGAAGATTGATTGGTTGAGAACTAGCAGTATGTGCCTATAAAATGCAATTCTGCAGCCGTCACTGAAACCAACATACAGGTGCATACTTCTAGTCAAAGTTGTCACGAACAAAACCAAGAAAAAAGGCCTTATGCCAGTGCAGACTAGATAGTTGTGCTCGCAGCAGCTCAAACATCGAAGAAGGGAGGGTTTACAGAATAAGGTAGTTGAACGGTAGGACATAAGTCTCGGACCAAATCTCGCAGAACTTCAATTCCTAATGAAGTTTATTCAAGATCATTCACATAAGAGAATGAATATTCAGGACGTCTTAACATGTCCCCAAATGCTTCTTTTCTAAGAACTTTTCTCAAACTTTTTCTCAAAGGATGATAGCATTCATACTATAACTCTTCACAAGTTAACTTGTCCGCCCTCATACGATACACCATGCTGAAAGTCGAGAAAACTAAAGTCACAAAAAATGATGGTTAATACGGACCAACAAGACTACAGGTCTTTCAAACGAAGACCGAAGCTTAGCTAAAAGGAAGAAACAAAAACTTCACACTAAAGACTAAACGTAAATAGACCTTAAGGCATCAAATCCCAAACAGTAAAGGTCAAAAGGTGTTAAAACGTCAGGGTCTTACGCGTTGGCAAACGAAAATATGTTACGAGGAAGCCAGAAAAAGAGGCCTTATGCCCGTGCAGACTAGATTGTTGTGCTCACAGCAACTCGGTGATGGGAGGGTTCACAGAATAAATTGAGTTAGGATTAACTGATAAAATAAAATAAAAATTAACTTATAACTTCAAGATGTCCAAAATCAATATGGGCACCAGAAACCAAGGCTAGATCATCACATTTGCTTGTGTGGTTCCGCACCAGAAAACGCATTTTAGAGTGTGTAATAACAATGAATAACTATGACTAATAATAACGTTGAATTGCTAAGTTTTGTCAAATTTGCGATTTTATAGATAAACAATAATTCAGTCAGATTTGAAGTTTTGTTTTCCATGGCCATAACGTTTTTGCTTTTTAAAAGGCTGTCTATTGTTTTACGATAGTTACACGTAGACAACAGTTGTTTTGAACACTTGCAAACTTTTTGTGGAATTTAGAGCAAAACATTCTCATGCAACACCTATAAAATTTTATATGTGCAGTTTAACTAGAAATGCAAAAAGAAAATTTAAAAGTGCCACCAAATAGCACACATGCCCATAGACAACAAACTATTTAACCGTTGTTTGGTCAATCGCAAGATAAAAAAGTTATTCAGTGTTTCCTTCTTTTTGAATAACACTGTATAGTTGATTCTATTCCACAAAAGTGAAATCACAAAATTATTAAACTAAAATTATCTTACAATAATAAACAGTTCATACAGCATTTCTACAGAAGACTTACCCAAACTTGGACTTCAAGCAAAAGAAGAATTTTCTTGTAAATTCACTTAACGTGAATGGCGGTCGGAGTGGTCAATGACCCCTGCACGCTTTTATTCGTTCGCAAAAAAATGTCTCAATGCAAAATGCCGGTATGCATTCTTATGCTCAGTTTTACCAAACTATTGACAAGTGTTTACTGTTGCCAGTCGAAATTTTTAAACGAAGTGTTTATTGAACATCAGTTTCTTGACAACAAAAGATTTGATACCCTCGAGAATCACTAATAAACAATGAATCTTTGAAAATGAAAACAGAAGGGTGCCGCCGTATTTACAATCCCAACCTTGACTTAGACAAACTTATGATTAAAATAATTTAACTCACAAACTGGAAACTTGGAGATTTTTATTCCCAATTGCTTGCGAAGTTCGAGTAAATAGTTGTAAAAAAAAAAAGCTCAAGAAACCTTTTTCGAAAGACTCTAACAACTTTACAAACAATATGAATTCGCGGTAAAATATGTTATCGACGGCCTTATAATGTTCGAGACAAAGCTTGACTTTCTCTTTCATTCTCTTTCATTATATCGCGTTAATTCGGCTAGATTTGAAGCCACGTCTTGTTAGGCGCAACCGCACTAAACGTAAGTGATATAAAGACAGCGAAATAAACACCCTCTTTACACAATGGAATGTTCTTGCTTGTTACGACCTGCAACGCCGAAACGACAAAACTAAAAGACGCGATCACGCAGGAATCATTTATGAACATAACACATGCCATTTACGGTGAACATTAAGTGTGAATTGGCCTACATTAAAACAAGCTCAACTCAAGACAGCGTTTTTAGCTAACATATTTCCAAGAAATGAACGGTCAAAATGCGATAAACAATTCTTTTCAAAGAACCACGCTTGTATTAAAATAAACATTGTACGAAATAAATTGGAAAAATACTTCCAACAAAAGATTTAATAAGCGAAATATTAAGACGACGTAGTTTTTTTAAATAACATTAGAAAGTGACAAAAAATCATTAATAATAAATCATAGTGTTGAAGAGCAACTTATAAAAATTAAGATTTCAGTAACTAGAGCAAACGTGTTAACTGCCGAAGAACTTAACTTGGAGAGACTTATTTTATTTTTAATAAGAAGATCAGCTACAAGCTATCTCCTCGACATGTGTTAAGAAGAATTAATGCTTCACATTGTCTTCTCTAAAACTAAAAAACCAACAGTTCTACGTCGAGACAGTCATCGCATTGCAATATAATTATTATTATTACGTAAGACTGCTGTCGACCAATGCTGAGACAGTCAAAACAACAGACAAGAGCTCAAGAGCTCCAAACGTTTGACAAAAACTTTCTAACATGACTTTTGGGCACACAGAATTTGCATATCCTATTGTTACTATAGTAAACAATACAGAAGTAGCCAGTAATTCTCACGACATTTAAATTGTCTTCTAGTTGACCGTCAGAAGCTTTTCTTGTACAAGGAATTAGGTTATCGATCTACTAAGTTTAGGAAGTAAAGGATAACAAATGAAATGTACCGGATGGAGAATGTCCCTAATGTCCAAAAGTAGGTTGCTGAAGGTTAGTATGGAACTCTCAACAAACAGCATTTAGTAGTTGCTTTCAAAACATCTTCTGTATTTCTAGGCTAACGGGCTGTAAAAAAGCATTTCTGAAACATGATCAACATTACCAAGAAAAAAAAGGAAAACAGCTGAGTAAGCAAAGACTGTGTTTCGACTTCTCAGCATCCCTGTATAAAGGTGGTGCATTTGGTTTCGCACCATAGAGAAACAGCACGTGTTTATTTAAATTTCTGCTTACAAGGAAAAGTTTGTTAATGTATCAGTTGGGTAGGTAATAAATTTTCATTTTAACAAAAAAAAGAGCACAAATTAGAAAAATTAGATTTTATGCTGGGACAAATAAGAAATTAACATTAATTAGTATTTTCTTAATTTCTGATATTATATACGTTTGAACACACTGTTCGAACCATTAACCATTTCCTGTTGCATAATAACATAAGCGATCATAAAATCCTTCATTTTGACCACAATTATGGTTGTTACAGCATTTTATGCAATTAAGTTTCTTTAAAAGATTGCATAATTTATTAATTCAAACCAACAGGTTAACAACATTTTCCTTGAAAACATTATGGATAACAGGAAAACAAATAAATTCACAAACCCTATGGTGCTGAATTCAAACACACCACCCTGTATCATACGTACAGAAAAGATTGTCTTCCAATAACAATGCGAACGCAATTGTTAAAAAGTCTTAACTCCAACAAGCTCAACTTGATTTAAAATAGAGAAATTCTATTAAAGCCCGTTTCCATAATTGGAAATAAATTTGATTAGCTTCGCCTCCGAGGCGTTCCTAGTGTAAGATCGCGACCTGATCACCGATATGTTTGCATTTTCTTTGTAGTGGGTATATAAAGGAGTGCATTCGGTTTCAGATATCTTTAAGGGTTGAACGGGAGAAACTACAAAAGTCAGATGGAAGGGGTGGTTTAACTGAGATAATCGATATGCTATGCTATGCTTGTTCGCTTGCTATCGGGAAGACAACATATTATACAATCTATTTTCCGGAAAAACACGCATGCAACCCAGGATGGTAATACTTCTTATCTGTTTCTACAAGGCTTGGAAAACGTAAAATCTTGGTGAATTTGTCTACCATTTTCTGCAGTACACGAAATCGGGGAGATATACGCATCTACATTTTGATGTGATTGAGGGAACAGATTAGGTTTTTATTCCTGAATGACATACATAACATCATATGTATATAAAGCGTTTTAGGTTTATGAATAGGATTATTGTGTTTTGTTTCTTTTATTGTCGGAGTTTATTATAGCACAAAACGCTTTATTTTTAGGTAATACTATCAGAATAATAATAGCTGTTTAAAATTTATTTTATCACGCAATTTAACACCATAATACACGATCAAAAATGTAAGTGAAACACGCGCTTATTGTGTTAACAAAATAATTTCGTTCAATTTTAAAGAAGTAATCAAGCGAAGTTTCTTTCTTAGATTTTCACCTTTCTTCTTCTCTTTTTCATTCTTGCTAATCTAAAATTGAATTCTTTAAAAGCTTATTTACCTTTGTTGCCACTTACACGTAAATTGGATTTCCCAAGTTTACGTTTACATTACCTAAAAACCTCTACAGACGCTTTGTATCTTCTGCTCGTGGAGGATGATGAAAAACTAAAAAAAATCACATTTTTGACTTCTCTATTGTGTTTGACGTTCAAGAAAGGCAATAGAAAAAATAAATTTAAAATAGAAAGACCTCTAAAATGTAAAGAAATCCCTGGGCAAAAAACAATCTTAGTAATACTGTAATATTGTTAAAGCTCGTCTCATCTTGTATATCTGATCTGAAAATATGTTACTACGTAACGTGCATGTATATATTTCGAAAAGTTCTTTTGTAGAACAGATTGGTTCTATAGCTTTTTACTGATGCTGCATGTACGTAAACATAAAACTTACAAGACATGCATTTAAGACTTGTAGTTTTAGGGTTAATTTCGTGGAAGCAAAGTATAAGAAGAATAGGCAAGATGGAATTTTAATGTGGTAATTGTTGCCTCAACATTATGACTAAACAATGATATGCATATTATTTAAAGAGCGTATAATGGCTTTAGACGAGTTTATCCATGACCACTAAAGAAAAACAAACTGAAAGACGTTAAGTACTTGTAATTTTTATTCTGCTAGTATGGATTTTGATTAGAAAATTAAAAACAGTACAACGTACATTTGTGACAACAGACTGCTAGCTTCAAAGTACTAGTCAGCATTTTTGTTTCCTTTAGCCTAAATTATCAGATGGCCCTGTCATTCATTTAGCTTTGGGTAATACTACTGTAGAATTACTGGATACCAACAAAATTGTTTTGCTGTTGTATGTTCCTTCTAAAGTATTGACCTTAAGATTTATTTAGACCTAAACATTTATGAGGGAAGCTAAAGCTAAAGGTATTTTCTCAATTTAGAACATCATCAAGCTCTGCTGGTTTTGAATTCACAACTTATGACATTATTTTTTT
>VTPC01004970.1:61465-117537 GCA_011009095.1 Ignelater luminosus
GGGGGGCGTTTATGAGTGATGACACCATCCTGCAAATCTTCAGTCGACAACGGTACCCTGTTGAGTAAACGTCAAACTTTGTGCACATCGCATTTCACGATGATTGAACGAGTCTAACAAAAAGTATGCAGGCCATTCGTGTTCAGAAACGATTCATATAATTTGCAAAGTGTACGGCAATGAATCAATGAATGGCGCGCAGATTAAATAGTGGTTTGGACGATTTAAAGATGGTCGTACATCAGTTGGAAGCAACCTTCGTTTTGGCAGGCCTGCAACGGCAAAAACTCTTGAAAATGTGCAATGAGTGCGAGTTTTAATTAATTAAAATCGTCGTTTGCCTGTACTAAGAAGTTTTGAAACGATTACGTGACGGAGCGAGAAGGCAACGGTCAGATTTCGTCGCTGTTACTGCAATAGGTCGTATGTCAAAAATTTTCAATTTTGAGATTAACTAATACACAATTCGAAACAAAATAACCAACCAACCTCGTATGTCTTCACAAAGTAATGTAGCGTATGCGCATATACGCAAATATCTCATATGTCATATTTCCAGTGTTCTGGTTATTGCAATCAGTCGTATGTGAAATGTTGGTAGAATAGTTCATGCTGTTTTGATTCTTTTTTGTTGATTTTTCACTCTTTAAGATAACAGACATTATTGCTGTACATTGTTTATCGGTATATTTATTATTTTGAGACAAAAAGTAAATGATTATTTCGCTAAGTTTATCTTTAGTCCTTTATTGTTTACCAAACACTAACCTAAACATAAGGATATGTATTTTTTTAAGTTTTATGCCGTGTTCTACGAAATTGTTTGAACAATTATATTTGTTTAGAATATCTAGTGACATATTGACTTACCAACCCGCAAAATCAATTAAAATTGAATTGACTGAATACATTATTCTTTTCTCCAGTTAGGTGTACATTTCAATACACGACATATTGCAATTTTATATTTTTTTTTACAGAATAATGTTTACGAATGATAGTAGAGGTAGCCGTATGTTACAAATGGCCATCCAAACGGTAGGAATAGATGATGACGTACAATCTAACAGTAATGGTCAAAAGGGTAAAAAAAACTCAAAAGCCAAGCAAACGCAAAACCTTGGAAAAGAGCTAAAAATGTTAACTTAAGACTTTACGGAAAGGCTTATACAGGGTTAAAAAAAATCTACATGGAAAGTACAAACAAACGCCTGCGAAGAAAAATCGAGAAATGGGACCAAAATGTAGTGGCCATTCGTTGAATCCGAGAAAAAGTGGAAAGGAGGGGCCAAAACAGGGGTTCCAGTGCTCCGAATTAACGGATGTTCAGCGAGAACATTTGTTTACAACATTCTGGGATCTAAATTCGTGGCAAGCAAAAAATGCATTTGTCAAAGGACTAGTGTTACCAGTCATTCCAAAACACAGATGACCTACTTCTAAAGGCAAACGAAAGACATTAAGTCTTAAATACTATTTAATTGTAAATCATGTAGAAAATGAAATACTTCAAGACACAAAACCCAAGAAACTTGCATGTAAATTAATATTTTTATCTACATTAAATTTTCGCGAAAAGACTGTACACAAATGGATCCTGGACAGAAAAGTGAATAGACATGACGAGACTACCAAAAAGGTAACGCAAGAGCAAAGTAGTTGTGTAAAAGACGTTGAAGAGTTTGTAACAAACTTGCGGAGATTGGAATCGCACTATTGCAGGCCATCATCTACCAAGCCTGCTTGGGATAGTTACAGGCATGTGCATCGTGTTTATCAGAACAAATGCCAAGAAGAAAACAAAAAAGCTGTATCTTGGACCATATTTCTTTAAATGTTTAGAAAACTGAATTTGGAAATATTGAGCCCAAAAAACGAGCAATGTAACACTTGCACTAAATACAAAAATGGGTCGGTATTGGAAGATACTTACACGTTGCACATGCTCAAGAAAACGAAAGCTCGAGAGGAAAAAGTAAAAGATAAGGCAGATTGACAGAAAAATGTCAAGATTCTAGTCTACGCAGTAGACCTTCAAGCAGTTCTACTAGCTCCCAGATTAAATGCAGCAGCGAATTATTTTAAAACAAAATTAAAAGATCATAACCTGACCTACTGCAAACATGAAAAATAAGCATGTTACTTGTTTCGTATGGCATGAGGAAGAAGGAGGCTTTGAAAGCGACGTATTTGCATCCATAACCACAAAATTCTTTCAAAACAAAATTGCTAAATACCTTCCCTCCAAAATAGTCGTTTTGAGCGACGAGTTTTGATACCAAAACAAAAACATTAAGCTGTCCAATGCGCTTATTGACATATCCAAGAGTCCTGTTCTAATAGAGCAAAAATACCTTGAGGTGGGTCATACCCAAATAGAGGTCGACTCTGCTCATAGTCTGATAGAGTGTAAATTGGGGCGTAGGAAGGTAATATATCTTCCTAGTGAATATTTAAATGTCATAAGAGGAGCACGACAAAATCCTTCACCCTACAAGATAGTACCATTATCGTACTACGGTTTTTATAAATTCAAGCCTACGTATTATTCTAGTATCAGACCCGGACGAAAAGTTGAGGATCCTGTTGTGACGGATATTTGTTGTCTTCCGTACATTCCGGGTGGTCTCATTTCTTACAAATTAGAATTTTCAGACCCTTGGACAGAGCTAGTACATCGTCAACGCATTGCTAGCAACAACAATGAGAAACACCCTCTTTACGAAAAGCTTGTTCGATTAAAGCCTCAAAATTTCACCACCTGCAAAAATTTAAAGAGCTAATTCCATGAGACTGTAGGCCCTTCTACAAAAACTTAGTGCACACATAACTTTTGGTTTGGTTCCCATTATTATTTGATTTGATTTTTGTATTTTCGTTTGTTCTAAGGTTATTTTTTCTTTTATGTGCTAGTTACTAAAACTTATTTTGTCGTTTATAATAATTATTAGATGTACTGCTTTTAAGACAATGAAAGTTGTGTTCAGATTCTGAAACGGCCTTTTAATTCTTTTATAAATTTTACATGCAAAAGGTCGTATGTCAACATATCTAACCATAGATTAGCAGCACTAGGTCTTATGTCACTGTATATCGGTTTCTAAAACTCTTGTGGAATAGCCTGTTACTGTACATACAAATGAAGTAAAAAAAAGGTTTATTTACATACAAATTTTAGAAACAGTGCAAACGCATATAAGGGATAAAATTTTTATCGTCCCCTAAAGTTTACTTTTTTGACATACCGCCTATTGCAGTAACAGAGACGATTTGTGAAAAAGTGCCGACTGGGTGTTTCACCACGACAATGCACCTGCCAATTCCTAGTACTTTATCCAGCACTTTCTTGTGAAACACGACATTATAGTTTCATCAGCCTTCGTACAGTCCCAACTTGGCTTCCTGAGACTTCTGGCTATTCCCCAAATTGAGAAATAGCCTTAAAGAAAGAAGAATGAAAAGGAATCCGACGAAGCAGATGTTTGCTGTTTATATGTTTTTATAAGCGCTTTAGTTCGCGCTTGTTTCTGCGCATGCGTCATGCATTGCCTGTCTGAAAAGTTTTTGATTAAAAGAGTTGTAATACCAACAAAAAACTCGTAATGAGTGCATGTATAAAATCAAATGTACTAATATTTAGAAATAAATGTTTATAAATGCGACTTAATTAGTTGTCATTACAAAACAGAAACAGCAGATATTAGCTATTTCGAAAACTAAAAATACAAAGTGTTTTCGAAAGTGAGAGAATCGTTGGAAGGGAGTTGTGGTTTCCAAAAGGGGCTAATTTGAAGGGGACATTATTGCTATTGAGCAGAATTAGCTCTTTCTCTTACTACAGCACAAGATCGCTTGAGTATTTTATTTTAGTGTTCGGTTTTCTCTGTTTCAATTTGTTGCAGTTGAGCACCAGGACGAGGAGGAGAAGTAAACGCCTCAACCAAATACGGCGCCCGAATATATCGAAACAAAGACCCCACCTCCTCTAGACTACCAAGTGTTACAACTTCTTCTGGTGTACGTGGAATTGCAATGCTTTTCTAGCCGTTGAAAGCTTCTTGTTGATCACCTGATTCTGATGTCGTAGAGAACTAGCCTTCTTTCTGGGTTCCAAGGAAGTCTGCCTTGTCTTTACCGTTTGCTCCAATTTTATAGTTTTTTTAATAGAGAATTGACTTTGGCTTTAAGCGCTTTGAGGTTAAAAGTGAAAACACACTGATGTGTTCCAGTCTTTATTTTCGACATAACTAGTGGCGCGATAAATACCATTCAGCCAAGACTGTGATCAGTTTTCAGCCGATTCTCTCTAGTTGCCATTATATCATTTACACTGTTTTAGCATATCTTTCGCAAAATTATTAAGGGACTGTTTTCTCTTAATAATTGAATGTATTTTTTTGCAGGTCAGTTTTTTCAAATACCAAATAAAATTACGACCTAAGTTTCAACTTCAAATGCTTCGCCTTGTACTAAATTTTTCAAATTAAGCAACTTATATTCCTCGACCACGAGTCAAATTTGGGATAGTTAATCAAATCAATAGGAACCAATCTTGGATTAATCTGTCTGTCAAGACGCTGTAAGGTTTTATAAGCTGAAGAATATTCATTAAATGTCGCTAACGCTAAGTGAATACCTCAAATTTTATAAAAACTATACATAATTGGGTAGTTATACAAACAAATTACACATTAGATTAGTCAGAATATTATCATCAGAAGACTTTCGCCTGAATTTCTCAGTAAAAGCTCTTAAATCTTATTTCAGTATCTTCTTGTTTTGGGAAGTTTCCTAAATGCTTATTTGAAACAGTTTATTGCGGGTGTTTGTTTGGGACAGATTCTTAGGAGTAGAGTGTTTACTTGCTAAAACTTCCTGGATATGTTTATTTGTAGCGAGAGTTTGGAGATTCTTACTTGCAGTAGCTTCCTTGTAAAAACAAACAGTAAATGCATCGTAGCTTAGCTGTGATTAGAATTAGATTCATGATTTCACATTATTTATAACTTTTATTGTGCATCTAACAGTTTTGATTTGGCAAACGTAAACAGATTATTTTACTGTTGCAAACATTATCATATGAACTAGCTAGATATAAGAACAGACGTAGTAAAGAAATATGTAACAAGTATCAGTACATCGGATGAATAAAAAAAAAGGAATTGGGTAAAGAGCATCCTTTAATTATTGGCTACTAGAAAGGAAACGTCGCCATGACAATTACACTATAAAATGTATAGTAAACGACAAAGAATTCAATCCAGTAAATTGAGGACTTCGATTTCAAGATAATTCGACAAAAGCTCAAAAACGAAACTTTAATATATTTGATCATTAATCAATCCCGAATGTTATTTAAAAATGACACTCACACAACAAATTGTCTTCTCATTTTCGTTTAAAAATAAATTTCAAAAAATCCGAAAACTATTCTGAAAATGTAACAATTTTATAGTTTTAATAAATTGAGTAAGGTACATAATATATTAGAATAGTATCATTATATAAATCACAAACGATTTTAGATTATCATTAAGATATGTAGATGTAACGCGAAAATGTACGCCATTATTACATATCCAATAACAAATCATTCCGTTTGTATTGATTTTTATTCATTTCAATTCGTTCATTAAACACCGAAATTGACAATTTCTGTTCACCGTAATGGGCTTAACGCTAACCAATATTTTTCCAATAGCACTTTAAGCACCCTTTTTTCAGACAGAAATAGACAACTTAATGTTCTCGTCATTTACTGTCGATTCAACGTAAATATTTAGATGGCACTTTTATCAAATTCAATTAAAAGAGAAACTAACATTTATTTACATCAACATTTTGTTGATAATTATAAAGACCTAAAACGCAAATACACAATCTAAGTCCTTAATGCAAATAACTAAATTTGTTCTGCAGCGTTAACATCAACGAGTAAATTTTAAAAGCGTCAGCCTTGATGGAAATTTATAAACAAAGATGTTTAATTAGATTAAAAATAAGCGTATAACTTCAAACTTCCTTCAAATTCCCACTTTTTTACTTATATAAGGCATTTATCAGGTTTTAATATACCCACAAAAACACACCAGAAGTTTGCAAACCTGAACGACTATCATAAATATCCGACGCGAAACTGGGACAAATTGAAAACTCGCAGAGATTTAGTCCTGGCACGTACCAAACTTCGGAGATTTTTTAAATCTTGGTTATCTGTATTTATGGATATAAAATAATAATTTTTACGCTAAAAAAGTATATTTATGTTTATTTTAGATTTTCTTTTTTTTGGTAGAGCGAATTTCAGAGTTTATCGATCTGATGGCTTTAGGGAAAAAAGTCAGGCAATAAAATGAAGTTTGCAAAAAGCTCACGTTTTTGAAAGGTTTTGTTTTTAATACTTTTATTGGCAAATACTAACTCGCTTTCTTAATACTTTTCATTTTAATTACTGCAATTACATAGATCAGACTACATTTTAAACGAAAAGTGCTTTTTGAAATTATTACAATTTTCGTTATTTATGTACAACGAAAGTTCACAATAATCAAGTTATAAATTTCAATGTAATTTGTCCATTCTGTCAAATAGGCTTTTATAAACTAAATAACGCTTTTTAAAGGTCATCCACCGATCAATCAATCCGCTTTTGGTCTAAAATTTTCATAAAGTGCTACTACTACCTTTAGTAGCTAGAATGAACTTTTCTCTGGTCAACTCATGACCTAATTCAAAAGTGTGAAGCTTCAATTTGCAATTTATGATAGCCTAGCATGAGTTTTAAGTAGACAAATGAAGAAAATTCTATAGAAAAATCATAATATCTAAACGAATAAATGAATAAGGTTACTCCAGTCTTGAGATTCGTCTGCATATATTAGCCTGCGAGCTGCTCCTCATTAAATCAAATACTTAGAAGCTTATCTGCTTATTTTAAAAAGGTACCATATAATGTAAGAAATACAAGCTCAAGTACCTTACCATTGATCTAGTTATAAACCTTTATAAAGATGAAAAACAGTTTTTTTAGAATAATCTGAAACAATAAAGTTAAAGCTTTAAAGATTAACTCAGTAGGCTAAGAAATTACCTTAATCTGTATAGTGATGCATAACTTCCTATTGTCAGTAGCTAACAAGCCTATTTGTGAGTAAGTTTGATAATCGGGATTCTAGGTATCCTCATAGGTTTTTGACGTAAATGGAATCTAATGCGATGTAGAGAAACCAATGCCGACAGTAAAAAGAAAAACAAAGGAAAGCCAGGATCTCAAACGCCAAAAAAAGACCTCAACGAAAAACAGCCGAACAAGCAAAAGTTCAAAGAAGAGCAAACTGCCCGAAGATTACATAAAGACCTCTGGACATCAGTAGTGAGGTACGTTTTGGGCGCCTGGTTGACAGTAAATGAGTGTACTATCACTGAAAGGAACAGTAAAGTCTACAAGGAACCAAAAAAAGCCAAAAGAGATTTAGAAAAGTGCCGTAGATTAAGAAGGAAGTAGAAGGTACAAGATCGAACAAGCAACCACATAAATTGGTTCAAATATTTCATTGAGCGCAATTGAGGTTAAATGTACTGGTAGATAAAAATGAAAAATGATTGGGTTGCTATCGAATTTTAATTCCTACGAAGATCTTGTTATAGGCCGTATTGGCACTTCTACGTTTCAGAAAATAAATAGAGTGATGATATAAAAATGAACTATATAATTAAGTTTTGATTTAATTGGTAGTCTTTTCGTTTTAAAATTAAATATTAAATGTGCTAGTCTGCGTGGATGTTTCTTAGAATTCATCACGTCTTGCCGCGCTGATATAAACCAACCTTCAGATGGTTTCGTTTTAAAATAAATGACAGTGTCGGATTAAAATTAAAGTTAATATAAGTGTTACGGCATGTTGTACCGTTCTAATGTACTCGCTTTGTCGCAGCAGTAAGGTGAAACACCTATGCTAAGAGCAAACGCAGAACCGTCCGCTGTAAACACATCGCCTTAGGCTTTTGAGATTTAAGTTTTGTCATTGGTATTTTTAATACAGGGTTATTTATTATCGTGCATTCTAATTTGTTAAACTTTTGATTTGATTAAGTTCCAGACAGCTGTTGAATTTGTTTTGATGCTAAGCGCCACTACACTAGCTTTAGTAATTGTAAAATTGAGTAAAACTGTGAAAAGTCTTAGTTATAAATGTTATGAAAAGTTTCGCATACAGTAGCTAGGGAAAGTAATGTTTGCAATCGTTAATAAAACCAAATTCAAAGCGCTCCACAAACTTTGAAGTTTACTTGTGAAAGCTGTTAGAACTTACCCTGGAGTTTTCTGGAGTTATCCATTTATTGTAATTTACAATCGCTCTTTCTTTCTTGGCCGTTACAAATCATAAAATCTAAAAACTCCGTTTCTACTAATTATCACAAAGTATACTAAACGTAAACGTTCCATTCTTCCCGTTATTTATGTCCTTTTTTGAGGACATAGTTACTTGGCAATTGGATGTACGGCCCACACCTGGAGGAAAGCAAAGGTGGTGTTGTATATTGATCTAAACGAGACTGTCACGTACGTGCTAAATGTACCCGACTAATTACCTTGACATCGTTTCTACGTAAGACCAAAGAAAACTAATTGATAGAAGAAGGGGTGGCAAGATTCTAGTCAGTAGACCATTTTATCGAAACCAATTGGTAGATGTTGTAAATGCAATTAGAAGTAAATAAATTATTAGCTACCTCCAGACGCTTTTCTACTTTTAATAACACATTTTTAACTGGGCATGTCTGTGACTGTTGAGGTGTACTCTTTTGCATTCACTTAAAAACATGGGGTTTACACTGTCTTTTAAAGAGCAAAGATTCTGATACAGAGCGGGACTCTTTTACTTCTCCTTAGATGTCTTGATATGGATGGCTTTTTGAAAAGACACGTAAATAATGCAGATCACATAGTTATCCTAACCTCTGCAAATAGACAGTTGACTTTTTTAGAAAAAGCATGATTAAGATATGGTCAACCAATACAACGAGTATAGATTGACTATAATCGTATAAAGATGAATTAACAAGCAATTAACCGCCACCGAACTGTCAACTTTTCTTCGGTATTCTTACTATACGTTTTGCTGGCAGCAGTCGTTAGTCTGCAGTCGATGTAGATGGTGAAAAAAAATTTGATTGTTAGAGAACATGTTTGAAAATTATTCTGACTATGATTTGTCAATGATTGTTATTATTTTCATCACAGATATCTCTTATGAGCCATGCTATATTATGTTATGTTGTCATTTATTTTGATGGAATAATGTACAAACTAACTAATATTCACACTATCCAATTGTATCCAAAACGGACAGACACTAACAAGCTAGAGTTTTTCGCCAACAATGATGACCGACTATAATACCAAGCCTTCCAACCTTTTGTCAAGGCGAAATCCAATTGAACTTTAGCGCAGGACATTAAAGATAAGCCATCAGATATTCCTTTAGTAAACTTTTTGAAAAAAAACTAAGACCTGATTACAGTAGTAATGAGAAGAAATCTGTACAGCATAAAAATACAGATCTGGAATTGTCCAAAGCGCTAGAAGCTACAAACGGGCTAATACAAGATACATGCTGATGTGTCTGTTGTTCAACATAGCGACCATAAATTCCAAGATCGATATGAGTAAGGCAATATTTCATAAACCGGTGTAACCTTTAGCATCTACCACGAGATCCTAAACCTTAAAGAATCTGCAAAAACGATTAGGATTCAGGATCGACAAAGAAAGAGGTAAAATGATAGTCCATTTTATTAAGTCTTTTCCAGTTCGGAAACCAAAAATGCAGTATCCAAGCGAATCACGGTTAGCTTTAACTTCTATGGGCAAGTAAACTGAAGATTGTGGCAAAACCAGACTTAAAGCATGCACACTAAAGACCACAGGAAGATTATTACTGTTGATTTTGTAGTCTAGATACTGAATAGAAATGTGACCAAAACCGCCTTAGTTAAAAGATGCTGCACTGGAGGTTTTGACTTTAAAAACTTCGACGGTGTACCTGCGTTTCTTAACAAAGAAGATTTTACTCCTGAACTATTACAGACCAAACTTGGGATAATTAATCAGAACAATAGGTTTCATCAGTCGATTAATCACATTTAATTACTATTTTGAGTGTACAATCGTCCACTAATCTTCTTTTCAATTAAAGTATATCACCAAATTATACGCTGGCCCAATCACACATTTACAAACAAATAATGTTTTTTACAGTTGAGCAGAACGGACCTTGAGATCTTATAAAGGCCTTTATTAATCAAAAGGTGTCACATAGCTGATCATCAAATTCTCTTTCTTCTTGTTGCATAAATTCCCCAAAATCAAATTACGAGCTATGCTAAGCGAAATGTTATTAGGGAGACTTAGATGGGGAAGTCTTTCACCTAAATTTCGCACTATAAAGTTCACTAATCGTATGTCTAGCAGACAGGCGCATTAAATGGGAAATTTTAAATCAACACAATCTTATTATTTCAGGAAGTTGAATAAAAACTTTTCATATTTCGAAAGCTTTTCTAAAATTCTTCTTGAAGCAATTATTGAAAGTATTTATTTATAAGAGTGTTAAATGCAGGGAAAACTTGGAAGGTTTTACTTGCATTTTCTACGAAAGCTAAAGTAACGCAATGACCATCGCATTGGGCGCCAAAACTAGAGTCGAAAGTAGTAATTATGACTTAGGTAAAGTTTAATTAAAATCTAAAAGACCACAATGGCGTCCTTGTGCAATAGAATTAAAATCGTCCAGGCTGATGAGTCTATTTTAACCCATGGTGTGTTAATTTACTTCGCAGCCGTTTCTGTAAATATTGTGTTCATTCCGTTCATTCATGATTTGCGCTCTTATTTGTTTTGTTTTGTGATTCTGATTATTTTATAATTTCTATATAGAAGACAGTTTCTTTAAGAACTGCCGCTTTAGTATTTTAACAAATAAAGAAAAAGATAATTTATTTTGTAATAAACATACAATATTGCAATAATACAAAATTTATTGGAAACGCTACTGCCTTTTAGCGAGATTTCTCCCGCCATGCAGATGACATCAACAAAATGGCTCTTTACATTTTGATATATCTTTAGTTATAAAATCTGAATTTCATGGCATCGTCTGTAAACTTTATAGCTAACAAAGAAATAGCTATGTAATTCCAACTACACAAAGCTTCTATTTTGTCGGTTTTCACATTCTTATAGGCATCTAAAATCTGAACTCTCAGTAAAATACCGCTGTTTCTCAGACGCAAAGAAAGATGCTCCGTACTATTTATAGAAAACCGATGAAAACTGACATGTGGCGCCACAGATACAAGCAAGATCTAACAAGCCAAAATGAAAAACAACCAAGTAAACCTGGAAAACCTTGGAGAAATCTCATAGCTGATGTTACATGACATACCAGTAACTCCAGGACAGAAATGTAAAAAAACATACCTGTAAGGAAAGGCATGCGGAAGTTGCCTTGTTGCAATTAAATGGGTGTAATATTTGTCACAAACAACTTTAACACCTAAGAATTACATAGAGAAGATTTAGTTTCGCATGGAATAGGAATCTGCTGGCTCAGCTGGTACAACGATAGTCCGGTATAACAAAGATGTGAGTTTAAATCCCACGCAAAAACTAAGTTCTCTATCAGTCAAGTGTATAAAGATTGTGAAACTGTCTAAAATGTAGCCAAGAACCAAAGAAAATACCAAAGGAAATTCTTGAAAGTTAAAAATTGCAAAGCGGGCTATCTTGAAAAAACTTCGAACTTGAGAATAGAAATAATATGTTATTGAGGAGTTATAGAGAAGGGCAACAATTAAAAAGCAAGAGCGAAAAACAGCTGAGATTCTAGATCTCTACACTTAGTGTCACAATTGGGTGTAAATTGCTTTCCTGACCTCTGATTGTTAACGAGATTCTGAACTCTACCGGAAGATGTATTCTTTTCTTTATTTTCTAGTTAAAAGTACTTGTTGACGCAATTTTCTGCAATTTAGATATAAAGAAATTTTAGAACATCACAATGTTTGCTGAATAATATTTTTACAGTCTTCCTTCCTTGTATTATTGTACGAGAGACGAAACACATTTAATTTCTCAATATAATCTCCTTTAAGCTCTATACATTTCGTCCAACGACACTCCAAGTTTCCGATGCTCTCCGAAAAGTATGATTTTTGGAAGCCCTCAAAATAGGTCTCATTCGACCCAAGTCTCTTACCACAGAGCCATTTCTTCAAGTTTGTGGATATATAATAGTCGGGTGGGACTAAATCAGAAGAATAAGGCGGATGAGGAACCAATTTGTAACGCAATTCATGCAATTTCACTATTGCTACTGTCGATTTATGCACCCGCCGGTGCGTTGTCCTGGTGAAAGAGCGCTTTCTTCTTCGACAAATGCGGTTGCTTTCGCTTCAATTAGGCGTCGAATAGGTCCAAGAGCTTTGCATATTGTAATGTTATTTTATAGCATTTTGTTTAGAACTATCAGTTTAGTGTGTATTTCAATTTCATTTGTGGTAGACAATTTATTTCTTTTTATATTTTATTTATTTTTTGGAAGCTTCGACGCGGTGTTTATCAAAGCGTTTGCTATCGCTTAGCCGCCTAGACTAAGGGTAGTCTCTCCTTTTAGTTTTACCGCTTCTACCGACAACAGTTTTGGCGCGAATGGGAGCCCGCATTACAATGTACTAGCGTGTCTTAAACATTTTCCATTCGAGATAGAGTTTGCAATGAGTCGGTCTTCGACTCTCGCTTATGAAGTGTTAGTGGGCGGAGCTTACAGCATCAAGACAGGTTTGTGTGCAGAAGGAACGCACGTAAATTTAAAAGACTAGCTTTGCGATCATCATCGGGTGAACACGTTGTACGGGTGCGATACAGCATTACAAGCTAACAGTGGTTCTGTTTAAAACAAATTTTGTTTTCTGTCTTGAAAGAAGTCTTCTGAGAGTGGTCTCGAGGTTTCGCTAATAGTTAATACTGGTTGATGTGTTATCAAAAGTTTGTAAATGCAAAATAATTCGTTTCCTGTTTCTTTTTTCTGTAGGGGTTAGTAAGCTGGTGGAACCCTCATTTAGTCGATCTTAAACCGGGTCATATGTATCGCGACTCTTCTTTGTTATTTGTTTTATGGAACTGAGATTTTTGTTCGCTTAAAGTTTGGAGTGACTTTCCGTCAATTGAGTGAAGTTCCCCTTATACCTGTGGACACTGTTTGGTTTATTTAAATAACGTACTTTGTTCTGGTTGTAAATAAAGAACAAACTATCAATAAAAGAGCTTGTGAGAATAAAGCGTTAGGTGATTGAGTACTTAAATAATATTTTTAAGTTTATTAGTTAATAAGCATCTTGGTGGTGGTGTCGAGACCGCTAAAGTACCAGGTCCTTGGTCAACGCTTTCCCCGCTGTGAAACTCATGCCGACGACAAAATCTTCCTTTGAATTTGACGTCCACGCCTGGTGTTTGCGGAAGCAAACTGAAACCGCTTTTCCGCTGTCAACGAAAGTAAGATAATTTACTTTATTGTTGTTTATTGAATTTATTTGTATACGTTCATCCTAACTGTAGGATACTTATTATGCAATAATAAGTTTTTAAATTTTTTTTAACAATAACCCACTTCATGTACTGAATCACTTCATTATGTATTTAACGTGTTTTATTTTATATTTATGGTATACAGGGTGAGCAGTGGTGACCGAGAGACCTGATTGTCGAGTGTAGTCAATTGTGCCTATTAGTTGAGCACTTATTATTAATTTGATTGACTTTATTAGAGATAATAGCATTTTATCTTTGTACTGGGTGTTTCCAACGCGGAGTCACGTTGGTAATACGTCGCTTCCTTTTAGATTGATTTTTGGCGCCCTTAGACTTTGACATCTTTAATTTTGAGTTGAGTTTCTTTGAGCTCAAATACAACCTTTTCAGATTTTGAGGTAAGTTCATCTTGAACCCTGCCTTTCTCCAATTTAGAGCTACGAGATTGAACATCTTCCGTCGCCCCGTAGCGGGATTAGGCCTCTTTTCAGTTTTTTCCCGTTACAGTATTTAATATACTTTGGTGTTCGTTTTGTCCGTTTTCAGGTGATCAATATGAATTACACGGTTTGCATCCTAAAAAACTGTAGCCATGATCTTGTTTGCCGACAAACACACCTCGGGTTTTTTCGGCTTCAATTCACCAGGAGCTATCCACTGTTTCGACTGCTCCTTGATCTTTGGTGTGTTGTAATAAATGCATGTTTCGCCCGTGGTTACAAAAAGGCGTAAAAAGTCCTAAAAAACTTTATCGCGGTTGAACATGGTCAAACAATCGCGTTTGGCGTCAACAGAGAGCAAATGCGGCACCCATCTGACAAAGAACTTCCACATTCTCAAATATTAATGCAAAATGTTGAGTACCCGTTCGATTGAAATGGCCACAGCCTCAGCTATCTTGCGCTTAGTCACTCGTCCATCGTCGATTATCATTCCATGGATTTTATCGACTATTTCTGGCGCGATGATTTCATTTGGACGGCCTGGACGTTCATCATCAAAAATGCTCGTACGACCTCGTGTTAATTCAGCTGTCCAGTATTTTATTGTTGATAGCAAAGACGTAGAATCCCCATAAACATTGGTCATTTCGGTGTTGATCTCACCGTTCGTTTTCTTTTTCAAAAACAAGTATGTAATCACTGCACGATATTACATTTTATTCATTTTTGTAAAAATGCAGTTGTTCGCTTTCAATGACTGTCAAATACAAACTAATTAACGCAGCGGGCTGCCAATTTCCAAGCAGTCGTTTCAAGGTTGGTATTTACAAATAACAACATTGCTGTGATACTGGTGGATCTCTTGCCTAGGCCGACTAGGTAATTATCAACCACGTCTTGTACTGTGCACATATCTCAAAGATTTAAACTTCTTAATTTACATGATTTGATGATAAGTTAATGTAAATTAAATCATATCATAAGCATTTTGACAATCTTCTAAAATATTAAAATATGTACATATGCATTTTGCCTTTTCTTTATAAAAGGCAAATAAAGCTTTTTATCAAGCCAGCTGATATTTAGTTAAATTGACAAATACTGATATACGAGGGTGGTCTGAAAAGTTTCCGACCTCAACGTGAAGATGGCAGCACTCGTAAATAAAAGCTACTAAATTTCGTTGTTCATCTGTTGACAGTTACTCACCAAAGTTTCAGCCATTTTGGACGCGCAGTTTTTATGTAACAGTCGTTTGAGTGAGTTGATGGGAGTTTTTTTGTGAAAATGGACAAAATCGAGTATCGAGCTGTCATTAAATATTTGTTTTTGAAAGGCAATACGCCTTCGCAAATAAAAGATGAGTTGGATTCTGTGTATGGGGACTCTGCACCATCATTTACCACAGTGAAATTTTGGGCTGCTGAATTTAAACGTGGCCGTAAGAGCTTGGGAGACGATGAACGTTCGGGACATCCAAAAACTGCAACTACCGACGAAAACATCGCCAAAGTTCACCAAATGGTGCTAGACGACCGCCGAATTAAAGTGAGAGAGATAGCAGAGGTTATGAACATGTCAAAAGAACGTGTTTGTCACATATTAAATCAACATTTAGGCATGAGAAAGCTGTCCGCGCGTTGGGTGCCGCGTTTGCTCACGTTAGACCAAAAACGTGTTCGAATGAATATTTCCAACACTCTTTTGGCCCACTTTAGGCGAAATAAATCCGAGTTTTGGCGCCGATTAATTACTGTAGATGAAACTTGGATACACCATTATACGCCCGAAACAAAAATACAGTCCAAACAGTGGACTACAAAGGGGGGAACCGGCTCCAAAAAAAGCAAAAACTGTTTTTTCGGCTGGGAAAGTGATGGCGACTGTTTTTTGGGATAGTGATGGAGTTATTTTAATCGATTATTTTCAAAAAGGAAAAGCCATTACAGGAGCATACTATGCATCATTACTTGACAAGCTGAAGGCAGAACTTGCGAAAAAACGGCCACATTTGCAGAAAAAGAAAATCCTGTTTCACCAAGACAACGCACCGTCTCACACCTCAGCGGTTGCCATGGCGAAAATCCACGAATTACGGTTTGAACTGCTTGACCATCCGCCTTACTCACCAGATCTAGCCCCAAGCGACTTCTTTTTGTTCCCTCATCTAAAAATTGCGCTCGGAGGACAAAGATTTTCGTCAAATGAAGAGGCAATCACCTTCGTGAACAATTATTTTGCAGAGAAAAATGCGGAGTACTATTTGGACGGGTTACAGAGATGGGAGCATCGCTGGGAGAAGTGTGTAGAGTTACAAGGAGACTATGTTGAAAAATTAAAAAAAAATTTCAAAAAAAATGTCTTGTATCTTTGTTAGGTCGGAAACTTTTCAGACCACCCTCGTATAGGAGTAATATTTATATATTTACATACCTATGGGACATTCTGTCTCACAGTTAGTAATTGTATAAATGAATATTTTATATTTATAATTAACTAGTATGGATTTAACTTGTTAGTACATAATTCAAAGTTTAACCAAACAAAGAGACATTTCATCGGTATCCTTTATGTAATCGAATTTGTTATCGTTTGATCCTGCTTTATATCATTCGATTCATTATTAATACACTCTAAATTCTAGCGTGCGTGCCAACGTTGAATTTCTAGGGTTTTACACGCAATTATATTAATAGGAACAAGTTACCGAAAAACTTTTTTTGTACGTAGCTATATATTTTCCCGTAAAATTATACTAATTTCATTTTCGATGTTATTAAAAAACAATTTGTGACTTACACATTTTTTTTAAATTTCAAAGTGAGGAAAACCTGTTGCAATAATTACTTTAATATTACGGAAATTATACGATCCCTTTTTTTCTAATACATATTTTTACCCTCATCTACCCAACATTAATATGGTTTGTAATTTTTTTTCCAATTTCTTTTAAGAAAGAAAAATAACTAAAAAAATAAAATCTCGCTCTTATGTCATAAATAAGTGAATAATAAAAATTTTACGATCAACTCCAAAAGGGAAGAACTGAAGAACTTTAATTTTCTACATTTTCTGTTTTTCATCCCTTAGTTCAGGATGTTCCTTAGAGTACTTTAGGTGAAGCTCATTTAAGCTATGAAATAACTTTATGATCTCCCTGTGCTCCAGACCTTAAAGGTTGACCTCAGCACCTGAGGTTACGACGTTATATCATCTCGTTTACCAACCCTTGGCACAAAGACGCGAAATGTGCCTGAAGCCATAACAATGACGAGAATGCAGGTCATGTTGACAAACTTATGGCACGATGAGACTGCCTTCAAAGTTTTGAGCTCAAAAGCATTTCTGCGGCGATTATGAGGTTTAATTTCAAGTTGTGTGAAGTATGAAAATAAGGACCTCTAAGCTATATAAGGTTGCACGTAGTCAACATTAAGTTACGGGGAAGTCCTAAGTTGCCGAGGGTATCCAAAGCCAACTTTATAACTGGCAATATTGGCAAACCCTTCTGGTTCGCAACCACACATAAATGTAGCGCTCATTTAGAAAGGATAATTTCGGTCAAATATTTCCGACTAAGTTAAATTTGTAAATATACAGCCGTAAGATGAATTTCATAAGCGTAAAAATGTATTTTGTGGTACTGGAAATATCTTATAATTTTTTATTTTTAACCGAAAATCAAGGCACAAAATTATAAATTAAATCTGGTTGTCGAGTGAATTCGGATGTGCCCAAAGATTGAACTTAATAAACAAAATGAATTGAAAACACTCCACGATTTACTGCAATCACATTAATTCGTATTTTTTCTTTGTAAAATAAATCGACTTTAGATATTTTAACTGGAAATGCAATTTACACAGTTCAAGGTATTGCCAGGAAAGATGCAACAAGCCAACTGAAAAGGTGTCAAATATTTGTCACTAGGAAGGCATAAAATTGACACTTCTTCACATAAGGGGTTGAACGCTAAGGCATTTCTATAATAGGAAGCTTGAACTTTTCTAAAGAATACTCCTTGAGGTTGGCTGGCGGGAAATCGATACTTATACCTACTTTTGAGAAATTTTCTCCTTACAGTTTTTATAGAATCGGGGTTAGAGCGTATAATTGATCGTTGTAGAAGATTAAATATTTAGACGAAACGAATCGGAATCGTTATTAAGAGAAGAAATCATTTCAGTTTTTTGATATCGTGAAAATCTATTATGCGAAAAAGAAGAGTGGTCGACCTCTTGGCAGAAATCAGCTTCGTGAAGGTATTGAAAATATCTAAAATTTCAGGAATTTGTTTTTATGCCCATTTGGCGTATACAGAATATTATGAAATCTGGAGATTATTCTAGATCTTAAACCACAGGAGTCTGTAAAGTATCCTTGAATTACATATGTTGACTAAATTTAACTAAGATGCTACTGGTCTTAGGACAGCTAAACTCAGTGGGTGGCCTTGAGTGAGGATTAGAAGGAGTCATATATTCAACAAAACACAAAAAATATAATTAATACATACATACACCTAAGATTTCTTAAATAGAGAAATTCATAAATATACATAAAAAAGACTTGAACCAGAAACTAATGAAACGCTAAGAATGGAGCAAAAACAGTCTTACCACGAATCCGACACTTCAAATTTACAGCGCTGTAATTAGGGACGGATAGAACCTGAAACAAACGACACGAAAAACCAACCCCTCTTAACACACGCTTCTTAAATTTTAACTTGACAAACAAAACTAATAATAAAAAAAAATTTAATTAGTGAATTCAGGTAAAGTACAGAAATGCAAAATATAGGAGATAGATTAAATCTAATAAATCAATTGTAGATTATATTGTGAGAAGCAAGACTCTCTACAAAAAAGTGAAAGATACCAAAGTGTATAGAAACCCGAGATATGGTCGGATCATCATATGGTCATCGCAAACCTGGTAAAAAAGCAGTTAAAGAGGAAGACAAGAAAGCAAAAGAAAAGAAAACGAATTAACGAAAAGATTAACGTGTACAAACTAAAAGAGGGAAACGTTAGAGAAGGATATTATAATCTGGTGGATCATATTTAAGGAAACTCTATTGGATGCTGCACAGGAAGTTTATAGTTTGGAAAATTTATAGAGCAGAGTTATGGGGATAACCAAAAACCTTTTTATAAGATACTTAGAAACATAAAAAACAAAGCAGAGTGTCTACTCAAGTTTCTAAAAAGTAAGAAAGGGAGACTAGAGACAGAAGAGAAAGAAATAATTAAAAGGTGGAGAGAGCACTTTAGTGAGCTGTTAGAAGAAACTCAAGTAGAGGAAAACATATCAAAAGATGAACCAAATCCTGAATCGCAACTGACGGCTCCACAAATGCAAGCGGGATAACTATGAAGAAGCTTGAAAAAGTTAAAATTAGGAGAAGCGGCGGGGTAGTTCGCATCGCTCCTGAAATGGTAAAGCACTTGAGTATAAAAGGGAACGAAGTACTGTTGAAAGTTATGAACCTGGCATGGGAAATTAGAAAGTTACCTAAGGACTGGAAGATTTCTGTGACAATCCCGTTATTTAACAGAGAATGTATCAATCACAAGAGAATATTTTTATTTAGTGTTTTAGGAAAGTTGAAAAGTCGCATCCTCGAAAAGGAACTAAGGGAACAGGTGCAAAAAACTCTGGCTGAGCCGCAGTGTGGTTTCAGACCAAACCGTAGCACCTAGGATCTAAAATCTACTTTGCGGCATATGATTGAAAAGAGTATTGAGTACGGAAAGAAGCTCTACCTTGCTTCATAGATTTAAAAAAGGCATTTGATAGTGTACCATGGAATGTTATTTGGAGATCTCTCAAGGATCATAACTTTCAAGAGACGTTAATAGTCAGAATAAAGAATTTTTATAAAGATTGTCAAAGCTACGTGAGGACGTCAAACTGTTGTTATAAAGAGTTCAGTATCACTGCAGGTGTAAAACAAGGAGATGTGCTGAACCCACTATTATTTATTATAGTAATAGATAGTGTCATCAAAGTCTGTGAGAGAAGGTGTAAAATCCTGAAAGTTGGGTAGTGCCAGTCAAGTTTTCCGCATTAGCCTTTTCTGATAACTTGATAGTCCTTACTGAACCACTTGAAAAACTCCAGTTTCATATGAACATATGGGAAGAAGAGCTTCGTAAGAGAGGACTTAAAGTAAGCATTTCAAAGTCAAAAAGCATAGTTGTTCTGAGGGATGGGAATCGCGCCATATTACGCTCAGAGGTGAAAATTTAAAACAGGTAAAGTGTTTTAAACATCCGAGAGCGCATGTTCACCAGGATGAAAAGATAAAAGAAGAGGTTAATAATAGGACAGCTTCAGTAAATAAATTATTTTATGCGATGAACAGAAAATTTCTAGGAAAAAGAGTGGTAACTGAGACTACAAAGCTGGCAGTTTATAAAAGTGCGTTTGTTCTTACGTTGTGCTACTACTACCTACAGCAAAGCACAGAAAGACTCTACAAGTAGCGAAAATAAAGTACCTAAGGAAGGTGACAGGTAAAACCCGTCGTGATAGAGTTAGGAACACCACGATGAAGATGAGAGTGGGAGTGCTACCACTGGAAGAAATGATAAAGAATAGGCAGCTAATGTGGAATGATAACCTTAACAGATCGAATGAGTTCAGGTACCCCAAGAGAGTGTTTGAAGCCAGGCCTGTAGCGACATGAAAGGACAACCTCCAATCTAACTGCTATAAAAAGGGAATCTTCTGGAACTGATCCCGCAGACTGAGTTTTTGTAAACCCTTTACACCCCTTCAAGATAGAAAAAGACAAAAATCCTAACCGAATAACTTGAATCACTCAGAGAATTATTTCGATGCAAAACGCCGCTGGTGAACATGTTTACATCCAATTTAACCAAAAGTATTGACAAATGTTCATTGCTGCCAGGCTTATTTTAAGACAAGATATTTACTGGATCCTTTAAAACGGACACAAAGGGTGAAGCCGTATTTAGTTGGACAAAATTATGGTTATCATAGTTTAACCACTCACGAACTACAAACTTGGGGATTTTTATTCCCAACTACTAACAAAATTTTGAAAGTGTATATCGACCAGTAAAAGCAAATCAAAAATATTCCTTTTCAAACAGCTCTAATACTTCACATGCGATATGAATTTGCGGGAAAGTATTTTAACGACGACCCCAAAAGAAACACTCGACAGCGTGACTTAACTCTGTCTCGCACTGACGGTGTCTGGTTATTCATCAACTAGACGCGACTGTATTAACCCTGAATAAAACAAAGATGGCAAAACAAACACCCCTATCTATATAATGTAATATTCCTGCCTGTTGCGACCTGCGACACTCCGGAATGAAAAAATTGAAAGACGGGGTCACACCGAAGCCTTCTGTAAACACAACCCACACCCCTATAAAGTTGCTTGTTGTTGACGAAGTGTCAAGATGTAAATTGTCTACGTTTATTATACCAAATACATGATTTACAATTAATGAAGACTGTACAGATCAAAACTGTACAGGTTGCGAAGAATATCATAAAAAACGGAAGCTACAAACGTAGAGTAAAAGAAGAGAAGAACTGACACGCGAAGAAGTTGAGGAAATGCGTAGTGCTAGGTTAAACAAATGAAGTTGTGGCAGGAGAAGCAGGTTTACAAATTGTTAGGTGACCAGCTGATTAAATTGTATAACAGCTGTCTGAATTGTATTGAGAAGACAAGTAAGTTAGTCAAAATCCCAAAAGGTGGTGGAATCAGTCCAAAATTTATTTCGCTCTTACCCGTATTAGATATTGATAAGATAATTCGCAGGAAACTGGTACACGATTTAGAAACCAGGAAAAAGCTGTCTGACAGGCAATACTATGGTAATTGGCTTCGCAGACTACGTGGCGCTAAAAGTTAGGACAGAGGACCAACTACGTATCGAGGCACAACTCGCGCTCAGAGAAATAATGGAAGCGATAAAACAAAAAGGATGAAAGTTGGCCACCGAAAAGACGGAAACGGTCATCCTATGTGGAGGCTATATGCTAAAGACATAACACAATCTGAACGTTAACAAGCATAGCGCTGAGATCACCAAAATGACAGAAAAAATAGCGAAGGCATTAAGCACAATTATGCCAAACCTAAAAGGACCAAACGCCAGGAAAAGAAAAATGTTGGCAGACGTAACCCTATTGATAATGCTATATGCGTGGGCCACAAGATTAAAAAGAACACAAATAAAAAAACTGGGAAGCCTCCAAAGACGTGCGATCATTAGTGTATGCAGCGTATACTGCACAATACACCCATCAAGCTAATGATCGAGGAAAGAACCAAAACGTATGGCAAAGCCAAGCCTAAAAAGGAACAAGAACGAAAAAGGATGCTAGGCTAAATGGCAGGAAAAATGGAGCGTGAACAGTAGTGTAGAAAATTGGAACAAACGACTAATTCCTAACATAAATAAATGAAAAAGCAGAAAGCATGGGGGATAGATTACTACCTCACACAATTCCTAGCTGAGCATGGCTGCTTTAACAGTTACCTGAAACGCTTCAAGATCACGACTGACGATAAATGTTGGTATTGTGAGCAGATAGATACTCTACAGCCTACGTTTTTCGAACGCCAGAAACGGCGACTCCAAAAACAATATAAGAAAAAGAATTGCAGCAGAGTATATAACGACCATAATGCTCAAAAATGAAGAAATATGGCAGAAGGAATAAGAGAAACAGCTAGACAGGCCATTACTGAAGCAATACCATCGTGATTCCAGTATGGAAGGTGCAGGAAAAGCGGAGAAGTTAGAACGGAAATCATGAGGTTGCGTAACTTTCTACAGCGACTATAACATCTTCCTACAGAAGCTTAAAGGAACCAAACATCTCCATGAGGCCAGAAAAAGCAAAAACAAAGCCCACTTACTCTTGCTGGATTTGAGGCTTGTTGAAAACTCAGAAAATTGATACACTTCTGTCACAAATAACGCCAGTGAAACCGCCTACAAGAAAACCTCTGCGCATCTACGTTTTTCTTGCGCGACACGGATCTCAATCACCTTTGAGGCGAACTCTTCAACTGAAATTACGGATCTTAAAAATTAAATATTTAAATAATCAACAGGAGACTTGCAGAAGAAATTTCTGACAACCTACATAATGAAGTAGCAATATTAGATAAAAATCGATAAGATCCTACACCAACACCAAAAAAGTAATGAGACTGGCAACACTGCGGGAGATCTGGCAACATTGTGTCTACCGGCCTGTGCTAAGCCGGTTTGTTTATCGCTTCCACTTCCTCAGTCCGAGTTACAACTCCGTACAGCTAACACATTATTTTTGACAGCGCCATCGGTGAAGTTGTGTTTTTGTTGTGTGTTACAGAAATGGAGCATCGGAATTTAGAGCAACGTTGTGCAATAAAGTTTTGTGTTAAACTTGGTGAATCCGCGAGTGTGACTTTTGAAAAGTTGAAACAGGTCTATGGGGAACAGTGCTTATCAAGAGCACAAGTTTTTCGCTGGCACAAATCATTTTTGGACGGCCGAGAACACGTTGAAGATGAACCTCGCTCAGGGAGACCTTCAACTTCAAAAACCGACGAAAACGTTGAACGTGTGAGGGGTCTTGTGAGATCAGACCGTCGTTTAACAATAAGGATGATGAGTGAACAGTTAAATTTAAACACTTTCACCGTGCATCAAATTTTGACAGACAATTTGAACATGCGAAAGATTTGTGCCAAAATGGTGCCGAAAAACCTCACAACTGAACAGAAGAACATTCGAAAAAACGTGTGCGTTGATCTTCTTGAGTGGATTGCCAATGACCAAGAATTCTTCAATTGTGTGATCACAGGTGATGAATCCTGGATATTTGAGTACGATCCTGAAACAAAGCGGCAAAGCGAAGAGTGACACACTCCGTCATCTCCTCGGCCGAAGAAATGTCGAATGAGCAAATCAAAGATCAAGACCATGCTGATTTGTTTTTTCGACAGTAAGGGTATCGTGCACAAAGAATTTGATCCACCAGGACAAACTGTCAACAAAGTGTTTTATAAAAGTGTCCTTGAAAAGCTCAGGAAAAGAGTGATTCGTGTGAGACCAGACATTGCAGACAAGTGGATGCTTCATCATGACAATGCTCCGTGTCACACAGCAATTTCCATCAGTGAATTTTTGACCTCAAAACGCATTACTGTTGTTCCTCATCCCCCCTATTCACCTGATTTGAGTCCTTGTGACTTTTTCCTTTTCCCGAAATTGAAACATGTCCTAAAAGGACGTCATTTTGGAACTCTGGAGAACATTCAAAAGACTGTGACCGACCAGTTAAAAGCCATACCAGTTGAAGACTTCCAGCGCTGCTACCAAGAGTGGGAACAACGACTCCGCCGGTGTATAGCTGCCCAAAGTAACTACTTTGAAGGGGATAACATTGTTGTTTGAAAAGAATAAAAACTTTAGTTAGTATGAAATCAGTCTCATTACTTTTCTCACATACCTCGTATATAGACCTATAATGCAGTAAAAAAATCAGAAATACAAACCACAGCTGTGAAAGTTCAAAACACTGCAACAATAAAATTCAAAGTTTGAAGAATTATGCCCTGTGTCCCGCTTGCTAAAATAACTAAAATGGGAAAAGTTTGTTATCCCTAAATTTATTTCAGAATTTAAGATGCTGCAAAAAAATAATCAACCTGTCCGTGTGAACTTACAACTAGTATAAAAACCTCTTCAGCAAGAGAAAACTACAAAAAAATGCAAGATCACACCGACGGCACAGATTAAATATCACATATGTAACGGGAACAAAAAGTGACCGTTACCATGAATCCATAAAGAAAATTTACAATTTTGCTTTTTGTAAAATTAATTACAATTTGTTTATGATTAAAATAACTAGACGTAATCTTAATAGTAGTTAGTAAGTTAAGGTTAGATAGAGAGCTTTTTCGTGGAATTTCAATTTTCAGATTTTAAGGCAGTTGATGTATGAGTAAACACCACAACAGTATAAATATATGTATGTCCCTCCCTTTCTATAGTACTTGCTTTATATTTATGTAAAATATCAATTTCTTGCTAGATTTGGTCCTAATATATAAAACACATCGTTCAATAAGTCCCGAGACTAACCCAGAGATGGTGCTAGTAGTACCAAACTAGCCACGTTTCCCTAGAGTGCGAACCTTCACATGAAACGTGTAAAAATTTCACGTCGATTGGACCACAAACATTAGAGTTATCGAGGTTAGAGTAAAGTCACTTTGTAATTTGTTTGAAAAATGGAACAAAGCGAGTTTCGCGTGTTGATAAAACATTGTTTTTTAATGGGTAAAAACACCGTAGAAGCCCAGCAATGGCTTGAGAAACGTTACCCGGACTCCTCTCCATCCAAATCAACGATTTGTCGTTGGTATGCTGAGTTTAAACGTGGTCGTACGGACACAAACGATGCGGAACGTTCGGGTAGGCCTTTGGAAGCCGTTACACCGGAAAATGTGAGTGAAGTATTCAAAATCGTAATGAAAAATCGCAAAGTAAAGGTCCGTGAGATTGCAGAAATGACACAGATATCATCTGGAAGCGTATTTACAATCCTTCATGAAAAATTGAGCATGAAAAAAGTTTTTTCCAAGTGGGTGCCGCGATTGCTTTCAATGGAACAAAAACAGCAACGAATCGACGATTCAGAGAGCTGTTTATCGCTATTTACTCGCAATAAAAAGGATTTCCTGCGTCGATACGTGACCATGGATGAAACATGGATACATCATTTCACTCCGGAGTCGAATCGGCAATCATCTGAGTGGCGCATGGCTGGCGAAAGCCGCCCAAAGCGTCCAAAAACGCAGCAATCTGCTGGCAAAGTCATGGCGTCTGTTTTTTGGGATACACATGGCGTCATTTTCATTGACTACCTGGAAAAAGGTAAATCGATCAACAGTGATTATTATATTGACTTGTTGGTACGTTTGAAGGAGGAGATCGCAGCAAAACGACCGCACATGAAGAAGAAAAAAATCCTTTTTCAGCAAGACAATGCACCATGCCACAAGTCCATGAAAACAATGGCAAAAATCTACGAGTTGGGCTTTGATTTGCTTCCCCACCCCCCGTATTTGCCAGATTTAGCCCCCAGCGACTACTGGCTCTTTGCTGATCTCAAAAAAAATGCTCCAGGGAAAAAAATTTGGCTCGAATGAGAAGGTCATTGCCGAAACTGAAGCCTATTTTGAAGCAAAGGATAAATCCTTCTATAAACATGGTATAGCAATGTTGGAAAGGCGTTGGAAAGATTGTATCACTCTAAAAGGAGATTATATTGATGAATAAAAATGATTTTTGAAAAAAAAATGTTGTTTTCGTTGTTAGTCTCGGGACTTATTGAACGATGTGTTAATTTCAAACAAGCTGACTAATTTATAAAATAACCTAATTTTTAATTTCCCTTATTTGTTTATAAAAACAGTGATAATAACCCTTTTCTCTACTAAAATAACATATTTCCCGGCATTTTACTAAAACCTTTATATTTATAAAAGTCGAACTAATAACCAGTTAATCCCCCATGAAATTACGATTGATCTATACATACGATACAAAGTTCCGAGGTTAATCCTCTTCAATCTAACTATATATAGATTCTAATATCGCAATATCGTGTATTCACTTCCGGTATCTCAACACGTAATTTCAGTACCTAATCACGTTACGTTTAACTCGAGATATTTTGCAACAATAATCACCTGATCACAATCAGGATAAAATTCAATACATGTACCATACTGTTACTATTATATTATACGTAACCCTTCGTTACAATAACGCTTCCTGAACACTCCCGATCGTGACGTATAATCCCAGTTAACCTTTTCCTTAATACGAAACAACCTTCAGCCATACAAACGAGTGGAGGGAATTGATTCAGATGTAGTTTCTCTCACAGATAACTTTCTAGTTCAACTGTTATAGTTTGTCCTAAATTTCTACACATTTTAATGTATAAGTGTAATAACCGTAGGGCCTTTATTAACATGCTTCTAAACTTTATAAATCAATATTTGTCTTGAATTAATTGAATAAATGTTAGGACCTAAATATCTAAATTTGTTTCTCAATACAGCCTGTAGCAACAAATATTTAAGCATAAAATACATTATGTAGATTTTAGGATTAATCAGAGAGAACATCAATATTTCATTCTTTGCTTTTGTTATTTTAGATTTTACAGAAAATAAAATATAATTCTACCGTTTCTGTTTTTTTTTAATCTGCCCGCTTTTATACAAAAAAGTTAGAATATGAAACTTTACATTGAATAACAAACAATATTTTCTTTTAGTGTTATGTTAAATGTCAACTCATATATATATGTATTTTATGAAAAAGATACAATAATAGTTTTTATTTGGGAAATTCTACGTAGATTTTAAAAAGCAACAGTATCATAACCTTTTCTTTAAATGACAACATAATAAATTTATTTCTGAATTTAAAGATGCAGAAAAGAAGACAATGCCTTGAAAGCAAGACTTTGCAGAATGTTTTTCCCCAGCTGGTTTTTTTGTGGCATATTTCTACACTATTAATCTTAGAGAAATTTAAAAAAAATTTAGAAGCTTTTCTTAAATACTAATGAGCTTCAGACGGTAGAGAGATTAATCGAGACGAAAGTGTTTGTGATTTGTGAAGCAGTTAGTCACACGCAGATATTTGAAGAGAGCGTTTTTAGTCAGTCAAAGCTCGCCGCGACGTTTTTTTTGCGAACCAATTTCGTTTTAACTGTGGGTTTAAATGCTGCATTATTTGGACTTTGTAGCATCTACAACTTGGGTTATTAGTTGCCTTCTCAAAAGTGTTTTGCTATCAAATCAGTAATACAATACAACAAATGACAGGTAGAAGAAATAGAAAGGAATAGAAATGAAAACGATAGTTCGTAATTAAACGCTTTGGAAATATAAAATAATATATTTTTCGTACCCAATACAATATATTCTATAATACTGAATAAACTCGTGATATTATAACTGATTATTTAGTCAGTAGCAATATTTTAAGTGCATGCCAATTCTCGGTAATTTAACCTGCTCGAGGAACATTTTATCGGAGTACTTATTTCCGAAAAAAATTTGCATCAAGATACCTACAGAGATTTTAAAGAAAAAATTAACGAACACAGAAAACGTTTTGAAAAACTCGGGATTTATCGAATTTAGCACTTGTGTGATAGTTGCTATCAGCAAAGTTATCCATTATTTCTGTGCCATAGTCGTTGTTGGTGTTGTTGGTATTCTAATGTTAAGTAATAATGATAGAGCATAACGAAGTTTTGTTTATACTTTATATACTATACTCCGTCGCACGGATGAGGTCTATCAGTTCAAGGCAGATTAAAAATTAATGATAATTTGCAAGTTTTAATCTTTCACCACTGAGCTTCCAGAGACTTTCACAAAGGCATTCCCTGTGCAAATGTTTTTAAAGAACTCGCAAGAATTTCGAAATTATAGGGTCAATTGTACTGACCAAATATGTAATTTTTTTCGTGCGTAACTTGCGATCCGACCTACTTTATTATTTCCTAATTAATAGCCTGGGAATCCCCTATTTTTTAAATTGAATCTTTTGAACATTAGGGTATTCACTGAAATGATTTCTAACGTATTTGTAGCAGTGTCGACTCCGCTTGAGTAGAAAAAACCGTTGGTTTTCTATCATTAGCGATTTTAGTTATCACTTGACAATTACGTTTTGTGTTTTTGATTTTTTGAACTTGTGAACAACTTTAACATAAAAATCTTATATGGATCCGTATAAAAGAAGACTGCAACGTTTAACAGCCCTTTACGAAAGTGTACCAAGCGATATTAAAACGGCGGAAGATTATAATAATATAATCAAACTATCAAACAGATACAGAACAAGAAGACGATAGTGAGGCAGATGAGGATATGGTAGACAAAAGCAACAGGCTTCAATATTACTATAGAAAATATAGCGTAAAGTGGAGCAAATTTGCACCTTTAGGTAATATTTGAACTTCGCCTCTGATAAGTACAGTAGAGTAACTCTACAACTGCCAATGCCGATCCCAAGCCCGAAAAAAAAGAGTGTTAGTTGGCCAGGTTAGCAGCCTGCCTGCTGTAAAAACTGCATCAGCTCAAAGAAACATAGAAGCCTGAAAAAACAAACGGACCACACAGAAATAGAAACCGGCGAGAACTAGGAAACGATTTCCGAAAACAAACGTAATAAGGCTAGGTTGCTTAAACAGCAATAATCAAGACATAATCTCAGAAATGAATAGACATCATATAGACATCTGTGCTCTCTCTGAAGCGAAAAAGAAGGGTAAAGGAAAGACGAGACACAACTACCTGATTATCTACAGTAGAAAACTCAAAGGAACTACAGCACAAGAGAGGGTAGGCTTGCTTTTACATCAGAAATACCAAACATGCATAGAAGAAATTTATTACATCAATGTAATACTAAATCTTAACTCAAACACTATTAAAACATCAGCATCTGCGCTCCAGGTAACGGAAAGCCCCAACAACTCAGAGAGACATTCTTCGATCACCTGCAAGAGATAATTAACACTATACCACCAGAAGATAAATCATTATAATACAAAAGTACAATGAGGAAACATTGAATGACAACGGAGAACTACTGATACAAGTTTGCGCCCAAAGCAATAAGGGTAAACAATACGTTCTTCCCGCATAAGTAGCAACCCAAAAGAATCTGGGGAAACAGCGGAGAAAAGGAATCGGTCATAGACTACTTAATCAGGAAAATACTACCAAGAGAGATTCTTGACGCAAGAACTCTAAACTCCTAAGATCGCGGTAAAGACGACCGCAGATTAATTCTGTGCAAATGCCGACCTAATTATATAACAAAACTAAAAAAAAGAAGAGCACGAATTTACAAAGTATAACATCGAATTACTCTCCCATACTAGCACACAACTATTCCAATGAAGACTTACACAAAAGATATGCGCTAACAGCATCGAAGAAAGCGACAGTGTTAAGAAGGCATGGGAAAAATTGAAGGAAAACATTCGAGAAAGTGCAAATGAAGCCATAGAAGCACGAAGAATAGCGCTCATAACAGGCAAAACACGAAACCATGGTTCAGAGATGAAGTTAAAACTTTAACAAACGAAAAACGAGAAGCATATAGGAAATATAGACAACAACAAACTCCAGACCAATACACTATGTCCAATATGGGTAAAATTTTGGTCATGAGTATTTTTTGATCTTGGATGGTAGAATGAGTGATTCTAATGTACGTTTCAACAGACTCGAATCTAAACAAGTTTATATAATGCCTGTGGAACCGAAAAACTCGAAAAAACCGCATTTTAATAGATTAAGATGCAAGTTCTAACTTCCGTCGCGGTGACAATTTGAGCATATGTGATGTCGTATATCTCCTAGCCGACTTGCTACAACGAGTCAATTGTAGCAGAAAAAGACACTACAAAGGATAAAGGTTGTCTTGGTTGAAAGTACTCTGCGCCAACCCCCGCCCAAAGTGTCCAGGCTAGTTCAAACTTGACCCTTCGGATTAACAAAAATTTAATTTTCTCTGAAATTATACGGTGGAATTCAATAAAAATCAGTATTTAACCTCATCAGGTGTTGAGATAAATGGTTAGACAATAAAACTGTTAAAATCACCAGAAAAAACCAAAAACACCGAAATTCGGTTTTTTCGGGTATTTTGGTTCCACGGGCATTATTTAAACTTTTTTACAATCTGTTGAAACTTAGAATTACTTATTCTATCATCCAAGATCAAAAAATACTCATCACCAAAATTTTACCCATATTGGACATAGTGTATTGTTCTGGTTAATCAAAATAGACAAATGCAAAGCCACTTGATGTGAGATAAAGTACAGACACAATTGAGCTCAATTTGCCATCGTCTTTTGTTTGGTGTCGGTACTTTACGTATATCACATCAACTGGCCTTAGACAGATCAAAGCCAGTTGATGTAAACAATGAAATGGCCGATATACTCTCGCGTTATCCGGTGAAAGGCAGTACCAATGAAGACTTTCCAAGGTCATCCGGTAGTGTAGAAATATACGTGTCTAAAATCAGTGCCGAATTTAAGGAAGTACGGAAAAGACTTCAGAATATCCGCAAAAAACAGTTACGAGATGAGTGTTGTGGGACAATAATCGCGCCTTTTAATAGTGGTGATTGTCTGCAGAAAATTAAAGACCTGTACGTGATGTATAATAAAATCCTATTTTGAATCGAACCAAAATTCTAATGAGGATGTCAAGTTTGTGTTCCGGCAAGTTTAATTGAATCTATCGTCCTACAAAAACATAGAGATAATGAACATTTTGGTAGCGCCAAATGTTTTATTTTTTTGAAACGATTTTATTATTGACCGAAAATGAATAAACGTATTCGCAAAACTCTGGCCGCTTGCGACCTATGTCAAAAGACTAAAATCTCCCGCGCAATAGAAGGTAAAATGTATCACGTTATCTCTGAAAATCCTAACGATATCCTTTGTTTGGATCTAATGGGACCTTTGCCAGTTTCACGTTATGGAGCTACTCAACTTCTTGTGACGATCGACATTTTTAGTAAATTTGTTAAGCTCTATTCTTTGAGATGAGCTACGACCAAAGCCGTACTCAACAAGCTGTAAAATGATTACTTTCCGAATTATGAGATACCACAGAAAATGTTCTTGGATAATGGAACGCAATTCAAGTTCCATACTTAGATAAGTGTTCCCCAAGGCAATATGACCAGGAAATCAATCTAAAAATCGTAGAAATTTGCAAGCCTTTTGCCACATAAAGCACACAAAATGGGCCACCATCATAGCTCAAGGTAAAGCTTGGCTCAATCTAGCTTTTCATAAAAGTACAGAGTATGCCTCCATAGAATTGCATTTGAATGAAAAAAAGCAACTCTTTTTGACAACAACGATGTTCCTTTCTGCAAATAGGGTAATGAATAAAAATGAACCTCCAATTTCGAAATTGGCTTACAGAAATCTGAAAGCAGCCACCGAAAAGAGGAAATTGTAAATTCAATGTCTTTTGTAAATGGATCGAGAGTGTTTGTACGTATTCATCCTCAGTCTAATGCGATGTTGGGGGAGATAAAAATGTTCTCCCTTCTTATGAAGGGCCTTATACCGTCGAGAGGTCGTCGGTGCGAACTCTTATGTTCTTACCGACCTAGAAGGTAAAGTAATAGGCCTTCTGTTACGGCCGAAAAAAGAAATAAACAACAGTGCAGCATAAGATTAAGTAAAGATTAGTAATGTTTATAAATTGAATCGTTCTTTCCTGTTTTTGTTTTGGGTTTTGTTACCAGTTATAAGTTATTTAAGTTTTCTCAAAATAAATTTTTATTTGTTGAACTTTTATTGTTATTAATCAATTAGTTAACATCCTGGTTGATCCAGCCATGCGAACCCTGATTAATTGCTATACTCCAACAGAAAAAGCATACCAAACGAACTAAAGAACCTTTCTGGACATAAACTGCATTGTAGTAAATTTGCATTTCTAAAACCTGCAACAGGGAAATATTTACTGACTTTGGTTTTATACATCCTTAGGGAAAAGCCAAACAAGAATTTGCTCATGTTGCCTACTCAACATTAAGACGCGCAAATAGAGGATGATGAAAAGAAAATGATCAAAATCAATATATACTACAATGAGACTTAAGAAGGGGTAGATACTACTAGATCTACTAAAAACGGCCCTAACCTGTCTTCTACACTCTTATTGACATTGCAGCATTGAATGCAAAAACATTTATTTTGAATAGTCCCGACTGGAACAAAACTAAAGCCGTCAAAAGACGAACTGAGTATGGAACTTACAACGCTCTATGTTGAAAATCGAGCAAAGACTATCATCAAAGTGGAAATATCGCTGGGCTTATCTGAAACCAGTGAAAGCGGCAAAGAGCGTTATCATTGTTGCATCAAAACAAAATATGCTTTAGTTGCCAAAAAATACGTCACAGTGTGATGATATTATTGGTTATTTCATACAAAATCATTTCGTGTTCTATTTTCTGTACGAGACCCCTGTCGATGGGTAGTGTAATTAGGTGCGGTAGTTCATCTAAAACCTCTAGGGGTAAGTTGCGTACGTGGAAGGTTGAACAGGGATTGGTAGGAGGAATGACGTGGGGAATAGAAAGACAAGATGGCAGAAAAGTAGAACAAAGACGTTGGTGTGTGTGTTTAGGAGGTGAATGTTTTTCCTAAAAGAAAATTGTGGGAATGGGCTTGATAATGTTGTATTAAAGTTATAAGTGTTGTTGAGATTTAATGAATCGACAGTCCGTCGGATTAAAATTATTTCAGTCCAATCAGATTTCGCTGTTTTGTTTCGAAGAATAGGTGTAATAATAATCTCTTTGCATATAAAAATCAATCAAAATGCCGCCTCCTTGATTAGCCTTCCTTGTGCAGTAAACAACCTACATTCCTCACGCAAAAGACCTGAAGGCTTTACACTATAAACCATAGAATGAAAATAGATTAAAATGTCAGCGAATAGTAGTTTGAGTTCAGAAATGTATTTGGCGCTTTAGAGGGTTTGTACCCAGTTCTTTCAAAATATAAGTTTGGCCACAATTACTCTATACTCTAAATTGTGATCATCATTCCTCACGCAGGCCGACCTACTGGCCTACAGATGTGAGAAAGACACCTGTTCTACTAGACTTCTTTATATCAAAGGGAATTGGATCAAATTATATTGAAGTAGAAGGCAGTGATGATCTAACATCAGATCATACCCCAGTCCTTCTATGCCTCAATGCAAATATTATCAAAAAGAAAAGAAAAACTAATCTCACAAATAAGTATACAGATTGGGACATCTTCAGAGATAAACTGGAAGAGATAATCAATTTAAAAGTAAACTTGAAATCTAAAAAGGACCTAGAATGGCAATCTAGGAATTTTATTGAAAATATCAAAACAGCAGCAAGAAAAGCTACCTCTGAAGCAAAAGAAACTTCCATATGTGAAATAAAATATCCTGCTAGTATTAGGGAACAAATTAAAGAAAGAAGGAGAGCCAGAAGGATATGGCACACTACCCAAAACCCTACTGATAAAACAGAATTCAACAGAATAAGCAATCAAGTCAGAGAAATGATTAATACATACAAACAAAATTGCCTCGACGAGTACTTAAATAACCTCGGACCGGAAGTGGACAAGGAATACTCATTGTGGAAAGCGACAAGAAGATACAAAAGGCCCGTTACTCGTGTCCCTCCCATAAGAGACACTCAAGGTAACTGGCTACGAAAAAAGCGTGAAAAAGCTGAATTGTTTGCGCAACATCTAGCAAATACATTCCAACCACACGAAATACAGTCTGATATCCAAACATTACCAACTTATCAACCAGAAATAGCATTCAAATTGTTCACACCAATAGAAATAGCAAAAAAATAGATCAAAATCTCAATCCAAAAAAGGCACCAGGGATCGACGAAATATCACCTGGGGCGTCCAAAGAACTGCTAAGGAAGGCCATTATCATGCTTACATATCTCTTCAATGCCTGCTTACGCTTGGAATACGTTCCCGAGTGCTTCAAGATGGCACAGATAATCATGTTAAAAAAGCCAGATAAGCCAGACGAGGAAGTTGGATCGTATAGACCGATTTCACTTCTTCCAACAATCTCAAAACTATTCGAGAAACTATTTTTAAAACGGCTTAAGCCTTTAATAAACATCCCGGACTTCCAGTTCGGATTCCGAAATAAACACTCAGCTATCGATTAAGTACATCGAGTCATCAAAGTCATTGAACGAGCTTTTGAAGAAGGGAAATATTGCTCTGCAGTATTCCTTGATGTGTCGCAGGCGTTTGACAGAGTGTGGCACAAAGGTTTAATCCTCAAGATGAGTAAAATGCTACCCAAAAATTACTGCAGATTGCTAGAATCATACTTACCTAATCGGCAATTTCGAGTGATGCACGAGGATGCCAAGTCAAAATTTTATCCAATAAAAGCAGGCGTACCATAGGGAAGTGTGTTGGGACCCCTTTTGTACCTGCTATATACTGCTGATATTCCAACATCAGATGAGACATTCACCGGAACCTTTGCAGATGATACTGTAATCATGGCGGTAAATGAATCACAATCAATAGCAGTTGAGAAAACTCAACGCACACTGAACAAAATCAACAGATGGACAAAAGACTGGAAAATCAAGCTTAACGAGCTGAAATCAGTCCACGTCACAGATACGCTGCGGCGAAGAAATTGCAGTCTAAGAACATATCTCAACGAGGTACGAATCCCTCAAGCAGAATCAGCAAAATATCTTGGGCTTCATTTAGATTCAAGATTAAACTGAAAACACCATCTAAGAAAAAAAGCTGAACAAATTCGCATTAAACAACAACAAATGTATTGGCTGGTTGGACATTATTCTAAAATGAATCTTCATTGTAAAAGAACTATTTATCTATCTATATTCAAACCGATATGGATGTATGGAATACAACTTTGGGGTTGTGCACATAAATATAATCGAGAGATAATACAAAAATGTCAAAACAAATTCCTGAGGATGATCACCAACGCGTATCGATACGTAACCAATAACGAAATACATAACGACCTCAATATACCCACGATAGAGGAAGTCATCAAGGAACGAGCCAATAAACATGAGATTAGACTTCTCAATCATCCAAACGTGGAAGCAATTCAATTATTGGACACAACCAATGAAAGAAGAAGACTGAAGCGAACAAAACCGCATGAAATATGTAGATAAAAGACGTAAAGAGTACTATTGGCAACTAAGCACTGGTTTAGTATTTCCACACAAGTCTTGTTTAATATAAACACAATTCATCTGTACTAATAAATTAATTATATTAAGATTGTAGTAGTCATACCTGAATAAAGGTGTATTCACCTTACATTACTCTATACATGTCGCATCGATTGCAAAAATCCTTTTGAGAATATCAATTGTGGAAATTTCATCGGATTCCTAAAATGTTAATGCTTCACATCAAATATAAATCAGAGGTACTAATTGAGGTAATACAGGAAGGAATATGAGCGGTACTGTACCATTACTATTTAAAGTTCAGTGGAGAATGCCAAGGCTTAAGGGTCAACAACGAGGCCATTAAAGATGGACACGCCATACAACAGAATGAAAACTAACTGAGATGGAAAGAGAAAAAAATAAACGATCCTTAACCCGACGGTGGCGCGTTGACATGAGAAAAGTGTCAGGAAGATATTGTACGAGAAAGGTAACAAACTAAAAATAAACATCATCGCTTCACTGCGACCTAATTTTATAAGAATTGATTTTTAAATCTCCCTTTTAAATATATTGCAGCGAACCCCATTATTATAATTACGTAACTAATACATAATAATGTTACACCACTTTACATTACGTAAATTCCATTCAGGTTTTACATAATAACCGTCTAGCTCTAGGATAACACATAACTACGCGGTAGCTTATATTGCAAATAGCCAAAGAATGTAGATCATGGATAGCAATTCTGAGGTTGTTGCAGTTTTGCTTTTATTTCTTTGCTACAACAGCGCTTTACTAGATTTCCAGTACATGTAGTAAATGAGGTGTTGAAATTACAAAGTGCCTAGCAACATACACACATCCAGGTACATAGGTATACGTGTGTTACTCATTTTCAGTTTGTCCTTAACAAATATTTCCTCGCGTAACTCATTAGTTCAAATGATGAAAGAAAAGGGTTCCTTTTGTTAAACATTTTTTTTTGTAATATTTCGGTATTGATCTATCCTGTTATGTCATGCCTTTGTATTAAGTCGCATGAAATATTGACATTAATTTATATAGCAGTGACGTTAATGTTTGATGATATAAATACACATTAAAATCGTATTAGTGGTGATAGGAGAAGTAGGGCGTAGTGAAAATAACATTTCGAAGAAATATGAGGGGATTTTCGAAGATGGATCTCCTTACTGATGTCGTTATGCGTTTTTAAACAAAATATCAGACCAGATTATAGTTGTGTGTTCTTTTCATTTTTTTTATTTCGTTCCATGAATCTCTTAAAACGTTGTTTTAAAACTTTTCTCTTGTCGTTATCTTGTAATCTTATTATTCTATCTGCACCAAGTATAAAAGAAAAAGACAACTTTGAATTGCTTTGAAACTGCTCAGTGAATTCGTCTGCGTATGCAAGATTACAACTTTTAAAGAATTAATTTTGGTTCCGTAGTTTTATACAAAAGTTTAAGAGCACATTAGGGAAAATTGAAGGAACACGATTATCCTGGGCTTGTGTTTTCAGCACAAAAGGGGAAAATCTAAATTAATATTTCGTTGAAATGACTTAGCGCTTTGTTGTTTTCACTTACCAGCAATGAATTTTTTTCCTTTTCAACTAACTTTATATTAATAATTCGTTTTATAAATTCATACTGAAACTTAACTCTTGTTATCTACAAAGTTAATTCAATGATGATAATGAACCACAGTTTTAACATGCTTTGTTTTACTTTTTTGGTTATTAAAATTATTCAACCTGAATAACATGAAAAAGTCATAGAAAAAAACTACTCACAAGCAGATGTAAAAACCAAATTCTTTTGTGTAATTACAGTTAACGAATTATCTGGTTTTGATGCCTTTTATTTTCTTAATGACAGGTTGTCGTCATTTTGACGTGAGATAGTAAGTAAGTGTCACGTTAATATGACGTCTGAGAGGAAGTATTAAATATGAATCTGTTTGAAACACGTTTTTTACGCTTGCTTTCTTCGTCACATTAGATCACTAGATTAATTACTACTAGTTTCTGTTGTCAATTTCACATGTGAATACTGGGAGGTTATAGGATCTTTAACAAAGCTAGCAACTAAATCCTTTTTTATTGTTTTCATAATTATCATACTTGGCATTATAATGCAATATCAGATAGATTTTACACTGATATGTAAAACGTAATTTCACAAAACAAAAATAAATGTATTTGCTTAATGAGATTTAAGAAATTTGAATCCCTACATGTCAAAATATTGTTGCGCAACTTTGATCCAAACTAAGAAGAAACTGTACTTGTTTTGCTCAGTCTATAAATATTTATGACCACCCAATTGAATTTTTAAATGTATCGGATTTTGCAAGTGGGAAAGAACGTATAGCTGCCCCTTTCTTTGTTGAAGCTTTTTACCATTTGTATTAATCATTGTTTCTTCATTATTTTTCCTTTCTAACCTATATTACCTTCTATCTTGTCCAGTAATTTAGATTTTAGGTTAGGTTATTTTTGAATTACGTTTCTACGTCTACCAGCTAAACAATTCGTTTTTTACCTTCAATTTTTGCTGCACTTATAACGTTTTCAGTTCTTTTATAATTTTCTTGGTGTATTCAAAGACAGAAAAAATCTTTTAAAATCTTTTGAGACTATCTGCCTTTCTTTCAAAAGTACACACGATGGTCTGCAATAAGATCATCGATGCTATGATCGTAGTTTTATACAAAAGTTTAAGAGAACATTAGGGAAAATTGAAGGAACACGATTATCCTGGGCTTGTGTTTTCAGCACAAAAGGGGAAAATCTAAATTAATATTTCGTTGTGTTTGGTTGCATTCGAAGTCCTTCTGAAGCCGCTTTCCTTTTCCATCTAAATTGGGAACTTAAGGGGTATATATTGAAGGACTGCCTAAAAAAGTCAGGAAGTGGATGCCAACTGCAGACCAATAGAGGGATTATTTATCAAAAAGGTAGAAAAGCTCTCCTTTTTTCTACCAAGAGCGTGAAAAGGCAGAAGATTTAGTAAAACATTGTTTCCATGTACACGTCCAGCCATGGATTCTGTCAGTACTTCCCATGCAAACATGCAATGCTAGGGGCAAAATAAAATATATAGTTGAAAAGTACAGAAAAAATGCTATATCAACATATAAATGTATTCAAAATGTACGCCGCCATTTTCGTAACACAGCTTCAATCGTCTTGGCCAATCGTCGATTGCGGAACGCACCTCAGCAAGGGGTATTTCGGTAGCTGTACGAACAATGCTTTGCTTGAGGTAGTCCAAATTGGGATGTCTAGTATGGCAAGCCTTCTGTTTAAGAATATCTCATAGGGAGTAATCCAGGGAGTTCAAATCCGAACTCCCGGATGGCCAATCTTCAGCTCTGATAAACGACGGCACGTTGGTTTCCAACCACAGTTGAGTTGTCCTGGCTTTGGGGGCTGGGGCCGAGTCCTCTTGAAATGTCCATGGTTTATTCTTGAACAGGGATTGGTTAAGAGGCTTAACAACGGATTCGAGCATAGTTTGATAAACCGCAGCGGATGTTTTGACCCCTTCGTGACGCCAGCGTACGACACACCCCACCAGACCACCACACTGGCTGGATGATGACCTCTTTCGACTCGCGGAATCCTTTCACGTGCTTCATAACATGACCGAGCGTACACACGATCATTCTGCCGGTTATGTTTTTCTTGAATCGTGAACAGTTTTTCATCGGTAAACAAGATTGTTTTGTAGCGCCTGTTGCGATACGTTGGCCATAACCCTCTCGACCGTTCCTTTCGGATCTTTTTCAGTTTATCAGTCAATAAATGACTCGTAACCCGTCGATATGCACTCATTCTTAAATCTTCTTTAATAATTCGAGACAGCGTACGGGGAGGATGTGCATTTCGCGTGCCATCACTTTTTGTTTGCGAAGCGCATTTCTGTTGATGCGGGACGCACGGCTATGATGACTTTTTCCGTGCGCGAAGAAAGTGGACGGCCTTTTCGCAGTCTATCTTCAACACTGCCCGTTTCTTAATACCTCGCAATAGTACGAAACACAAAACGTTTGGTGATCGGCAGCTTTTTTAGCAACGAATAAATCTGATTCGCACTTTTCCCCACCTTATGTAAGGCTAAAAACGCAACACGTTTTTCATACATTTCCGACTTCATGGCGACTAATTCACAACAGCGTTTACTTGTTCACAGTGCTTACTAAGGTTGGAATATCACGTTTGCAGTGTTGCCGCTTCGTCGTATATTCATTTCTCCGTTGCAGTGCGCAACTGACTGAATTTATGCCCAGACTTAGTTTGCTCAAATGTTACACAAATGGTTTTTGTGTTGATTTTAGAATGTACTAAAATCGAGTGGTACTGGGGCTCTACGATTATTAAATAAAAGAACAGACATAAAATATGCAATAATAACGTAGGCAAGTAATCTGAAGGTAACACAAATCGGATAACCTTTTAGCTAGAGCAACCAGCTAGAGCACACAGAAATTGCTTTTGATAGATCTGTACTCATAGGTGATGTTCAAGAGCAAAATTCAACAAAACTGATAAGAAACTATTAAGTACATAGAAAGTCAAACTGGTGGAAATATAACAGAAAGAACTAAAAGTGAGAGAGCCAAACAAAACGGGAAAAACTTGGTATTTGGGGTTAAGAGCGCCAAAAGCCAACGCAGCTATTAAACCAAAACGCAAAAAAACTACTTAACGAAAAAGAATCAGTTAGAACCACCAAGCTTCAACCAGATTTTTGTCAGCTGCGCCCATAATATAAAATGTGAAAAATTTGTCCTAATTATAGATCGCTGCAACAGTCTTCAAACAACATGCACTGATCCGTAAATCTACACGAACAAGTTTGGAAATTAAACAAGAATCCACCATAGATGAAATTGCATAGCGGTGTAGTTGGAAACCAGAAGATGAGAAGGCAAGAGCAGCATTCAAAAGAAACTTTAAATTAATGTCCAAAAAGTCTATAACTTCCCAAATCTTGAAGGAACAAAAATTCTAGCAAGAACTAGAGAATGATGGACCAAATTGATAAAATTTTACGTTAACAAAAAAGAAAGAAAAAGATGTACCAAGTGGGGATGATGATGGTTGAGAAGAAGTTATAACCATAGTGGCGCAGAATAAAAATCAATCAACACAAAAGTGCTCACGGCTAGAATTTTAGTTTTCAGTATTGCTAGGTTTAATTAGTAGTGCTTTGAGCATTGAATCTTTTTACTGTAGGTAGGTTGCTAACCTTGCCCACAAACCCTCCTCCTTTTTCCGGGCATGGGACCGACAACAGCGCTCTTAGAGCTACTCAATCCATCCTAGAGCGCTGCAGGCAAACACCTAAAAATTCGAAAAATACAAGGCAGTATTAAATAATGTGAATGACGCAATAAAAGAAACGAAGATGGCATATTGGAAAATATTTTCTGCCGACATGAACCACGACCTATATTGCAGACAGAGAAAGATCTGGAAAACATCAAGAAACAGAAAAAGAGCAGTTAACGAGAAAGTACAAACAAACACCATTACACCAGAAAAATAGAATATCTACATAAAAACTCTATATGGACAACGAAAAAGCAACAATGAAGTCTATGAGAAGAATATCTGCATGAAACAAGTCTTAAGAGAAGAAGATACCATAACGCAGGAAGAAGTACACAAATCACTAATGAGCTTGAAAAGCAGAAAAGCCCCAGGCCCGGATCAAATTGTTAATGAAATGCTTAAGTACGCCGGACCTGAATTAGAAATAGCGCATTATTTCAAAGAATAATTTCAACCCAACTAACACCCACTGAATGGAAAAACAGCATCGCGATTCCAATCTACACAAAAGAAAGCAAAAACGATCTGGAAAGCTACAGAATCATAACATTGCTAAACAGCACTAGCATTTCTAACAAAAATAACAAACAGGATCAAAATAAGCGAAAAGCAACAAGGCTTCAGACCAAACAGATCGACAGTAATAGATGCAATTTTTATTCTAAAATAAATTATTTAAAAATCTCTAGAATATCCAACACCTCTATTTTTTTGTTTGACAGAGTAGAATTACCCCATGTCTTAGAAACACTCCAAGAACATAAGATACACAAAAATTATATTAACGTGGCAGAGCAACTCAATAAAGGCAAGGTAACAAAAATAAAGACACCATGAAGATTTATCAAAAAAATATCAGTACTAACGGGAATCCGGCAAGGCGACTGCAAGAATCCGATTTTGTTTAACTTAATTACGGACAAAATAATAAACAGCATAAAAAAAGTTAACGGAGTGTATAGAATGGGACAAAAATCTATGAAGATATTGTGCTATGCTAATGACGCAATCTTGACACCAGACAACGAGAATGACTTACAGCGGCTATTGTATCGGTTCCAAACGACAGCAAAGAAGCTCAATATCGAAATATCGGTAGAAAAGACAAAATCAATGGCCGTATCAAAAGAGCAAATTGACCGTAGATGACAAACCCATTCAGCAAACTATGCAATGCACGTATTTGAGAGCAGAAATAACAAGCTGCAAGAACTTACAAAGGGAGGTCCGCACTCAAGTAAATAAAGCTTCAAGAATCTCCGGGTATCAGAGAGATCTCGTGTGGAGGAATAAATACGTATCTATTCAAAGCATTAAAAAACAATAGTAAGACCAGTGCTTACCTACGCGGCAAAAACTCAAGCAGATACAACAAAAACAAAGAATATAATGAGAGCAGCAGAGATAAAACCACTAAAGAACAAGTTTGTGAGACCAGATAAGAAGTACGGCAATAAGAGAAAACCTCAAAATTCGAGACGTAGTACGGTTTACAAGATCGAGACGACAATATTGGAGAGATTATATTAATAGAATGAAGGACGATCGATGGACAAAAGACGAAAAACCCAGCTCAAAGAGACCCCTTGGCCGGCCACCTAAGAGATGGCGCAAAAGTTGGACATCAGCTTTCCAAAAAGTTTAAGATTAATAAAGTAGATGGAACAAGAGTAAGTCTTATCAAGAAGAAAAAGTATTGCAAGGTTTGCATTCTTTGAAGTTGTTCAGGTGCTCCAGCTCGAGTAGGTGGACATTCTAGACATTAAACTTGTTAGAAGTTTTCAGTCTTAATGTTTTACTAGCGACGTTTAATAAGAAATATGAGGCACTGAACAGAGCATATCGTTCCTGGGCATTTAACTAATTTAGAGGTTTTTCATATAAAAATGCCCAGATGGTTTGTCTGCAGACACCCTAGAAACTTCTACCAAGGTGAAACAGATGAAGAAGATTGCTGAGGTTTTGGAACAATGCACGCATGAAAAGGCCTATATCAGAACAAAATCTTTATTAGAATTCCTGAATAGATAGGTGTAACGCAAAAATTGCGCATGAAAGGAACAACTGCAGAGAAACTAAAAGCCAGTGGTATTATCAGCTCTTTAGTTTTCGATCAACTAGATGATAATGGCCGAGCTGTCAATTGATGACTGTCAGCTTAAGTAATTTTTCTTATTATCACACCCCACGTACAGGCTCTTGATGGTAACGCTTATACAGTGGTGGGCTGTTAAGTGATGACACTGGCTGTAATGATAGGGACGTCGGTTGCTTGCTAGCCGTGCATCTTGGAATGAGTTTGACTAGCGGAGCCTCCTGAGGAGGAGGGAGGCTAAACACGATACTCTTTTAGGTATAGACATCCGTCGGGCCGAAAGGTAAAAATGGTGTTTCAGTTCAATACAGGTTACTAACCTGAGGTTAGACAATAAATCAGTAGACTGCGGCCGGAAGCCCTAATGGTAAGCCCAGGATATTTTTACAGACGCATTTGGCTTTATAAGGAGTATAGCATAATCGTATCTGCCACAAGAGTAAGAGAAACCAGAAAAGATATTTTTATCTTAGAACTTCTTAAACCGAAAACTTTCTTAAAATTTCTTAAAATGATATAGCTGATTGCGTAAGATGTATAACAGTTCATATTTGGTAAGTATGTCTTCAACCCTATCATGAGCCTATCGATGTTTATCTGACGATCTATTTCCCAGGAATTACTTCCATACAGGATGTTTTTCAGAAGATTATCTACTCTATACCCATAGAGATTTAGAGAGTCTTTATACTTTCGTTTTCTTTTTATTGATTATTAATTATTATTTTTATCAAAATCTTTGCTGCAAGCTTTATATGTAATAACATCCAACTTGAAAGAGAAACGACTTGGTCCTTCAAACGCGTGAACGTTCATCCCGAATGTGTCAACCAGAACACAATATATTAACTACGCGAATGACTGCGGCAAATTAACAAGATTGTATTTTATGACATTATAAGAATTATTATTTAATTTACGAGATTACTCGCTAACTTGTGGAAAGGTTTTCAAAAAGAATACGAACAAAAGTCAAGGGTAAGAGAAAATAGAAATTTTCTAAATGAAATTACGTCAATATAATACAGATGATTTATTAATAGCGGAAATAACGTGGAAGTAATTTCAATATGACAGCATATGTACGTGAACATATTTATAATAATAATTACAACAATGGATAACTTGTTGGACGGTTAATGTAAATTGCTACGCGATGTGCCTTTCATTCAAGATAGTATCGTACTGATAATACACACAGTACACAAAAGCCGCTTTGTACAATTTCTAATGGCAATTATTTTCAACTATAAACAGATTATGTATAGAAGACTATGGCAAATTGTATGCAATGTACATTGATGTATATAAATCATTGCAGTTTAGGTTTATTGTTCCAATTTTACGTTAACAATAGACTCTATCCACTGCGGAGTCACGATGTACACTCTATTGACGTTCATTTGAGAACAAAGCACTTTTGTTTAAGGTTCTCAAAGAAGTAATTACCGTGTATTGATGCCTCCAAAAAGTCTATAGGTTTTGTGCGCGACGCTTACTTCTCTTTGTTGGAATATTTGCTTAGGGCGTAATTGCTGAGTAATCAAAAACAAAAAATACACTCCCACACACATACATATACTAACAAAAGAGCTTTTCTTTCAACATTTTTTCATGTTTATTCCTCTAGCAAAATATGAATGAAATATGTTAGTTGTGCAATGTGCCAATATTCTACAGGGCAAATTTTCTCAAATATTATTGGCCTGCCTCTCTATGCAAAAGAGAATATTGAAAACGTTGGAACACTTCACCAGACAAATTCAATATTCCTAAATCGAAAAACCGTGAATGATTACGGTGAGAATATAGAATTTTTTACATTTTCACAAAAATTTAAAATGTAAATTTTTATGGTATAATTTAAAATAATTTAAATTGGAATTTAAATCTCGTCATAAAAATTGAATATAACACATAATAAATGTATTCTGTTAAAAGCAACTTAATTGTATTTGAATAAGAAATGACTTTCGAGACTAAAAAGGGAATAATAAAATTTGTTACATTAAATATCAAAAGAAGATTTAGATTATTCAGTATGAAATAAATTCAGAATTTACAGTTTCGGCGCAAGAATCAAAATAGAAATATGAAAATAATGAAAGCAAATTTTATTTGAATTCTCAAAGAAAGACAACGTCGTCGTAATAGAAAATAAATGAAGTATTATTTCAATAATGTCAACCAATAGCAATATGCAAGTAACGCATAATGAAAAAAGCAGAGAGATATTTATAGTTCATTGACCTTTTGAGTTTTGCCGACTAAGCAAAAAGGTATCCAAGAAAATAAGATTCAAAAGCAGGAAGATAAAAGCATCCTACTAAACTAATATTGAAACTTTGCGCTTGTCCTTAAATAAGAACCTTGTCTAGCTGAAAGCCTACGATTTTTCTATCTTCTTGGAAAGAGTTGGTCAAAATAGGTTGCTTGACCATCAAACATGATATTTGTCTCGATTAAAAAAATTATAATCATAGTATTGATACAGATAAGCATAAATGTGATAGCTGACAAAAAATCGTCAAGCAACCAATTGAGATGGATTGTCCCAGTTTTGATAGCTTCTATAACCTCTACTTATCATATCGTGGTTATAAGCTACCGGCAACTCTTCATCTGGAAGCATATGCGTTTGGATCCAAGATAGAAGAAGGGGGAAGAGAAATCTTTTTGTTTTTTACGGACGCCACTTAGTTTTTCGAATAAATAAAATTAAAAAAGCTATGGTGAAATACATACATTTAATTCGCAGAAAAATTATCAAATTCGCAGAACAATTATAAATAATTGGAGAAAATATAAATTATATCACATTTTAAAGTTAATGAGCAAATGATAATTTGTTATTAATGATTTTATACCCAGAATAACTATTTTGAGCTTACAGCAGTAAGCTGATAAAGTTTAATATTTATATTTTTATAATCTTATAATCTTCAATCCATTCTCTTGAAGACTAGCCCGTCATGGTTTTTCGAGAGGGACTAACATCAATGACCTCAACAGCTTCTACATCGACCAATTTTACTCTACAGATAGTACACCACAGGAAAGATTTTTTACATCCGTTTGTCGCATTATTAACCATCATCCTTATCATCAGGATATTCTCCTACTAGACCTGTCTCCACATCCATAGTGCTGGAGCAAACAAAGTTCAAGACAAGTCATATTGCATGGCGGAAGAAAAGAAATTCCCACCATCAATACAACAGATGCGCAGGATATACACCCCTCTACCTTGTCGTTAAAAAAGATTCAACCACAAGGACCCAAGATAACCAACGACCACTGCAGCAGACAATAAACAAGAGCTCACCAACATCCGCGACCTCGACGAGGAACAAGTCTGCCCTAGGGTTTACACAAACAGATATAATTTACAAGTTCGCCAAAAGGATACACTTTGAGGAGAATATGGTAATACTAGAAAAATATGAGATTACTACAAAGGAATGAAAATATAAGAAAGAAGGATAAGCATCGCAAGTTCGTTGAAGGACAACTTAATAGTCTGCTAAAGGACAAAAGTCCGCTGAAGAACACACGAGTCCGCTAAAGAACACAATACTGCACAAGAAACCCGCCAAATCCGCTAAAAGATTAAAATTAACAAATCCGCATTAAGACAATTAACTACAGAGAGCTCGCAATACCCCTTCAGGTAACACAGTTAAACTCACTGCAGCCGAGCCTGAGCTTTGTAAAAAATCTACGCTCCTTTGCAAAGTTTCGGAGTTCAGACATTGCAATTCAGGAAGACATCAATTATAAAAAAAAATCGGAAAGGAATTCATCAACACACAATGGGTCTAGAAGTCATCCAACTTCCAATTAATCGATCGAGGAGAGTCCAACTACAATTCAAAAAAAAAAAGAAACTACAACAAGAAGTAATCAATTTATCAAATAACTTTCAGGCTTCATAACGGAAAAAGAAGCTAAACAATAACAATCATTATATTCAATCATTTCACAAAAACCTTTGGAGTCACCAGTTTCAACTTAAAGTATCTCAAAACCAAATTGAATCATTTGCTCAATAAATCATCGATTCTAAAGACTTCATCCTATGTAATTACTACATTTAAGTTTCTAATAAACAAGTCTTAATCTGTTGATTTAGTAACAGTTATTCAGCGCCACGGTGTAGATTCCGTTAAATCAAGTTTCTTAGGGATAGAAAATTATTTTTACATCTCAGCTAAATTGTAAAATCAATTCTGTTCTCAAGATATCCGGAAGGTCTGCACCCCTAGACTTCTCATGAACAAGTAACTACTGCATTTATGATTTAAGTGCTACAAACTGCAGTCTTCTCAGGACATTTTGAGAGAAGGATTGTTTCTCTAAGCTTAAAAATCAATCTTTCATTCGTTCCTGCAGCCGTCTTGGACGAACCGCTACTGAGTCTGATTTTATTTCAACAGCACTATTATAGTTCAGTTTCCAGTTAGTGCATTGTTCCTTCGTGATTTGAACGATTTTTGGAAGAAACACAAAGATTGCTTTGACCATTTTATCAGGCAAGCACGCCATGGAAAATTATCTGAAGTTTAAGGAAAATGTTTAGTCAAACCTACAATTTTTAGTAAGACGGTCAGTACTTTTATTCATATCATCGATTTGGTAGAGAAGAATTCTTCATACAACAAGGGAATCTTGATATGATGTTTTGACATATTTTGCTAAATATTCTAAGCGTGTCCCTAGAAGCTCCAATGTTTTACTTTAACATATTTTGTATTGCAGCGAAGGAATATAAAAAAATCACTTAGAAAGGACTTGAAAATTTAAAGTTTTAGTAAACTTGTACAGGTATGATAATATTGTGAAAATAAATCAGCACTAGAAAAATTCAAGATAGACAACATTTGAAAATTGTAGGCAAAGAACACGTCCTTCACTTGCTGTATCAACAGAAGGCAAGTTAAGGTCCACGCTTTGACTTCTTGACTAGTTACTTTAAATGTTCTTTGGACAAGAAATCAAATATTTTTCCTCATATTTTGTCTAATTAATTTCATAGTAATGTACAGTAAAGATTTATATTTTGTTATTGCAGAATTTAAAATAAAATCAAATTAATTAGGATTGGACAAAAATCACGTCAACCTGTTCTGGAATTTACTGCTCTCTCGTTGATAATTTTGTTTTGCACTAAAGTTACTTATCTTAGTTTTAAGTGTCTTCTTCTGTAAACATTCATATTACCTATGCACAGGAAGTGTCGAATTGAAATATACTTAGTACTCTTGATATATTAAAAGCCAGATTCTTCAATGCAAAGATCAGAATAAATTAACAATAGTTACATGATTTTATTGTTTTTTGGTATCATCGAGCAGGAAGATCTTTACGGGTTGATAATCGGATGTTTAGCTATCTTTACCTGCGTATGTCTTTATACAACAAGTTGCAATATTTCTAATAAAAATACTATTTGAAAAATTATAAATATGAGGTTTTAGAGGTAGTGCTAAAACGGCATCTTTAAAGTTTGCTGTTGCGCACTTATTAGTGACATACTATCAAGGGAACTGGAATCGGTGTGATCCAGTAAACCTATGAAAGTTTGGAAGTCGACAAAAGTCAATAAAAATCTGAAGAGTTGAAAGAATCCAGGCTTTTATAGGGATCAGAAACCTGAAAGTACCTGAGAGTCTACAAAAATCTGCTCCACTGACGCATAAATAAACACCTTCCCAAGAATTCAAGCTCCGTCCAAGAAAAAATGGCTTCTTAAGAAGACAAATCTAAAACATGTTTGCTGATCTTTGAAAATCATGAAGCTACTAAGAAATTAATTCAGAGTATTGTGAACCTTCAACTAACAATAAGTACCAAGACGGAAAGTCACAGTTATTGGATTACACATTTTACTGGCTATTTAAATAAGAGTTTACAGGCTAGCAAAATAGTTGTTCATCTGCTCGTTTACACGAATACATTTTTTTGACCTACATAAATTTTTTAAAGGTCGACTGATTAATCTATTCCGTTAGAATTCCCCAGGTATCATATAGGGTATTCTTCATTTTGGTTTACCATTAAAAGAAAGTCTCTCCTATGTTTAGTCCTCACCTCTACAACGAATCAAGAGTGTTCTAATTTGTGATGTTTATGTCATCATGGAATCACGCGGAGAAGAACCGCAGTATGACAAAAATCTCCTACTTGAATTTCTGAAGATCATAAAAAGATAGTGTAACGATATTCAAAGACCCACATTGTTTCAAGGTCTGAAATTAAAAGCTTTGTTACATACTAAACTTACTATGGGATATATTGAAGAAAAGTCTTTTTTCTACTTTTTCTAATGTAGCAACTACTTTACGGATTTCTGTTAATTCTGTTAGTAACTATAGCAATGGCCGAGAAGAGTTTTTTAAAACTTAGACTTATTAAGAGTAATTTAAGAAATGCCATGAGCTAAAAAGTCTTACCGGTTTGTTAATTATATCTGTAGAGTACCAATTAGCCAAAACTACAAATCACGAAGGTGTAATCAAGGAATATGCTAAACTGCCAAAAAAACAAGAATTTTTATTAAATTATATTTTACACTGCTTTAGTATTTTCTTTCTACTGTTATCTTTTCTATTTTTGGGCATGTTTCTTTTTGAACTCTTGGAATAAGATATTTTATATTTTATCACTGCATCTACGTAATTACTTAATAGTCGGAAGGGCAGGAAGGTAATGTAATCTACTGATTAATGTGATAGGGGAGAACCAACTATAGGCACTTGTCTTAGTTTCTCTGGTAAGTGGTACAATGATTAAAAAATCTGAAGAGCAACTTTTGAACTGTTTGATCATACAAACTAAAATGAGGTTCTGTATAATACGACTTAATGAGACTATCTCGCTGGTTTGCTATCCAAAGCAAACATTTTCATTAAGTTAATAAAATTTTGATCACTAAAGGAAAGTCTTGGTCTACAAAAAGGAAACCGACCTACAGCAATAGACAACACTAGATTATAAACATACTTATAGGTTTAGGATTTTTATGCATTTTTAAGTCTTTTGCCGTACAGTAAACGTAGATTTCCTTGATTTATGTGACCTTGAGAATGTCTACCATTTAGAGATTTTTGTAAAGGCTTCTAATTGAGTTTGGTCTGAAACTCCGGTATGAATCGTTTCGGATTCTGTCGTTGTGATATGTTAGGCCTTTCCTAGTGAGAGTTATTTATTGTCTTTGAAAAGCTTTAATGAAGAGTGCGACGCAAAATGTTGCCCTAACAACCCGAAATATTAAAACAGAGAACGTAGACGCAGATTGTCAATGCGTCACGAATACATTTTGAGTTTATACTATTGGGCCTATAGTTTGTCAAGTCCATAGAGCCAATTGGGTTTTTTAGATCAATTATTTTTTGTTGAGAAAGTAGTTACTAGATAAGAACCTGGCGGGGACGAGTCTCTAGGTTGTAACGGTCACTTTTCGCTGCCATTCCATATGGTTGCTCAATCTGTACTTTCAGTGGGTTTTTGTATTTGTTTATGGTTTTCTCTCGTGTGGGGAGCTAGCTGAGCTTGACAAGTTCGATTACATCCTCTAGATTTTGTAAATTTTAAAATCAGAGTTAACGAACTCTTCCAATTTAATTATTGTTGCTAGCGAAACACGGGGTATTTTCCTTTCCGTCGTTTAACTTTATTTAAGTCGTATATTAAAATCTGACAACTGAGATTTGTTTTCTGCTGAAAAGAGTTACGCTAAAGGGAACGAGAAGTTTGAATTCGAACAAGGGCTAGGTGGGCATTTTGAGTAGGAAGTTGCCGCGGTGCGTCAGTGCTTGTAAGTCTCCTAACTTCACAATTTTTTGTGCCTCATCTCTGTGAGGGTAAGAGGAAAGTATCCTGATTTTGTTTCTAAAGCCTCATACGTGATGTTTGATCCTATCTAGCTTGTTCCGAAGACTAAAATTTTGTGTGGACCACAACTTAGATTTTGCTGCTAAACTAAGGAAGAAACCGCAGTTTCCGTTAATTCCGACGCTGTTACTAACATTTTTGGATATTCGTTTGCAAGCCAAGGAGGTGACCGTTAAATTAGTTGTTCCGAGGGTATACTGGTTAACCTCCCTAATATACAAAAAAACCATTTGTTGAAAACTTGAGATTATACTCAGAAAGACTTATCAAGATTTTTTAATGGCTTCATATCATAAAGTTAAACAAAAATCATGTCGATGGATTCTGATAACTTCTATAAATATGTTTAAATTGCTGCAGTGCTATAATTAATTAATATAAGTGTTTATGCCCCTTAAGAGCAGTTTTTTTGCAACCTTAGGAAGCGAGAGTTAAGTGGGGTTTTTTCTGTGCGTTCTTTTGCAGATTTCTTCTCCAATTTTCGGCTTTTTGCATAGCGCCGTGGAAAATTTTGCAAAAATTTATATGAATGCTTTAAGTGATAAATTTCTGTGTTACAAGAAATTTTTACTGCACTCTAAGATTAACTTACTTTTCTTTTGGTTTAGATAATTTTTAATTAAAATTGGGATTTTGGCAAGATCTGTAAATTTCCGGATCAATCTGATTTTATCTTCTTCAAAAGTTCTTCGTTGTTGAGCTAAACAAAAATTAATGTCGTTGTATACGGGATTATTGTACAAGCTTTACTATTTATATTGAAAAGATTTAATTGTTGTATAATAAATTATTATACATTATCTTTATATACATATTTATATATATTTATTTTAGTTTAGTTTACTTTATTGTATATCAAATACTCATATAACTTCGGATTATCTAGCAGAGGCATGTACACTTGGCAGTTTTATCTATTGTAACGTTTATTTAAAGTTTCCATGAAGAATAAAACTTGTCAAATCTATTACCAAAACGTACGGGGGCTTCGTACGAAAGTTAATTTATTCCAAAAAAATCGTACTTGTGGAAAGCTGGTTGGATGCTGATATATCTAGCAATGAATTATTTGACTCTAGATATATTGTATACCGATGTGATCGTAGTCAAGTGCTTAGTGGTAAACAAGGAGGTGGTGTGTTAATATCAGTCCATAAAAACCATAAATCGGAAGCTATAAATGTAAACATAATTCTGGAATCTCTGTTTGTTAAAATTCATATGTATGGAAAAGATATAATAATTAATAGCGTTTATTTTCCGCCTCATACGATTGCGGCAACTTACGAAGAATACTTTAATACTCTAAAAAATACCGAATTATTTTTAACAAATGACGTTATTATCTTAGGTGACTTTAATATATCAAACATCAATAACGCAACATATGATCTTGCAAGCGTGTAATGTCACTACCAAACGCTTACAACAATTTCTTAATATTCAAAATTTCGGCATGTATAATAATATTCTTAATTTTCAAGAACGAACTCTCGATCTCATAATCAGTAACTTACCAGTAAACGTATTTAGTAATAATGATGCAATTGTACCTGAAGACGTATATCATCCAGCCTTGACAGTTTCCTACAGTCGTTCATATAGAAAGAATGCTAGTACATCCAGGGTAGCGCCCGAACATTACAATTTCAAAAAAGCTAATTTCCTTCTTCTATATGAATTACTAAGGGTTACCGATTGGCACGAACTTGAAAATTATAATGACGTGAATGCGGCTGTAGAAAAATTCTACTCTCTATTGTATCAAGCTCTAGATCAATCTGTTCCAAAAGTACAGCATAGATCCTATTTTCGTTACCCCGTCTGGTTTACTCGAGAAATCATTCAAAACATAAAGTTAAAAAAAATGCATCACAAACATAAAAACATATCAGATTACCACTTGCAAGAATTCCGTCGATTAAGAGAAAAGCTAAAACAAGATACACAGGTTGCGCATGAAAACTATATTGCATCTATAGAAACCGAGATTATTCATAATGTTATCGGATTTTAGAATTATATAAACCGCAAACGTAATAACAACTCAGATTTTGACAAATATCAGTTTAATGAAAGAACTACTAATAATGAAGCAGAAATTCCAGAATTATTTGCAGATTATTTTAAATCGGTATACAATAACCATTCATCATACGATATTAATCATATAATATTTGGATCCAATCAGATTGTCCATAATAGTATCTCTGATTGCATTGTAATAAAACATGTGAATGTACAAGAAGTCGAGGTAGTAATGCAAAAACTAAAACAGAAAAGATCGGTTGGTCCTGATCTGGTGCCTCCTTACATATTTAAAGCTTGTCGTGAATTACTTAGTCGTCCTTTATCAATATTATATAATCTAGCTCTGCGAACGAACACTTTTCCGGATAAATGGAAATTAACTAAAGTAGTTCCTATACATAAATCGGGTGATAAATCCAAAGTAACAAACTACCGTCCAGTATCTGTGTTATCTGTGCCCGCTAAAATATTTGAACAAATTATTTACAGTAAAGTTAATAACACTTTAAGAAACAATATAACAGAGCATCAACACGGTTTTACAAACAAAAGATCTGTTGAAACAAATTTAATAACGTTTATGGAATACAGTAGTAGTATTATTGACAAAGGGGGACAAGTAGATGTAATTTATACGGATTTCTCTAAAGCTTTTGATAGCGTAAATCATGACATATTATTACGAAAGTTGCACGCATACGGTTTCTCTCTCAATTTGTTACAATTCTTTAAATCTTATTTACAAGACAGGTTTCAATTTATACTGATAGGCGGAATACAATCGCAACAATTTATAGTACCGTCGGGTGTGCCACAGGGTAGCAACTTGGGACCTCTGCTCTTTTTGTTATTTATTAATGATCTCCCATCCTATATTAAAGGATGTGAATGTCTTATATTTGCAGATGATGTAAAGATATACAAAGAAGTCGCTAATGTAGAAGATTGTCATATTCTGCAACATAATGTAAATTCACTGTTAGATTGGAGCAATACAAACAGGCTAAGTCTTAATATTAGTAAATGTAAATCTATGACATTCACGACCAAAAAATACCCAACAGTTCAAAATAAGTTTCTTAAGTATCTTTATTACACAGCACATGGAAAATACCCCGGTTATAACGAATATCAAGACGTTAGGTCGGAATTTAAAATTGCTAATCTATAAAAAAGAAGAGAGTTGGGAGACATTTGCTTTATTCATAAGCTAATAAATAACAGAATAGATTGTCCCAAGCTGTTACCTTTGGTGCAACTCTACGTACCGGCACATAGATCTCGACCTCGAAACATCTTGTACATTCCTAAATATAGAACTAATTTACGTTTCTGCTCTCCATTAATAAGAATGGCAACCGTGGTCAATAAAATAAGTTATGAAACTGATATTGATATATTTGACTTCTCCCTAGTATCGTTTAAAAAATCATTATTCAAATTACTCTCGTAGTATCTAATTTTGTTAAATAAGCCAGTTTATGTGTCTCTGCTCATTCCGAAATTACTTATATTTCTTCTTTTTTTCTCATATTATTGTTGTTATTATCATTATTCTTATTATTATTATTATTACCATTATTACTTTTTATTGTAACATTTTTTTGTGTAATTTAATATTAAATATTATGTACAAATGCGGGATTTCTCCGACAATGTAATTGGGTTAAGCTCGTTTTGTTTGGGTAATAAATAAATAAATATTGTTGTCTATATAATTTACTTGTTACATGTTTGTATGTGTTCCTTTGAACTAGCGCCCTTTTCATTTTATTGAATATTTATATAAATAAAGCAAATTTTCCTACTAGGTTTTACTGAGCGTATAACTCCTTTTTATCTGTCCCCAATACCACCCACTGTGCTTAGCTGGCCTAGGACCTTTTGCACCCTAGTTAAACTAAAGTAAAAATCAAATTTTGCAATGCAAGGTTACGTTACAAGGTCTAGCTTTTCAATTTAAAGGATTGCAGTGAATTTCATCCATGTTTTTCGTAAATCAATTTAAGTCTTCGGTCAATTGAATATTGACTTTTAGCCAATGGAGTGCTATAGTGTCTTCCGAGACGGTTGAAAAAAAGAGAAATGTTAAGTACGACAAAAAGTCGCCGCATGTAACTGAGAAAACCTACAACTGAGCACAAAACCTGCAGGATGTTTGAAGAGATAACCAAAATTTGATATTAGCAGATGTCTGATTATATGTAGTACTGAGTATAGTACAGTAATTCTAAATCTCATGACACGCAACCTTTGATGTGCAAAAGACAAATTTTAGCCATGATTTTTGCAATTTTCTTTCTCTCTTTCTTGTACAGTAAGCTCCCCTTTTGCGCATTTCGCGTGTCACGAGATTTAGAAACTCTTTTACTAACGTCTTAGTAAATAACACTAGATGTTATTGAATGGATATCAATACATGTTAAGACTTTTAGCTACTTAATTCTTTATTTTGAATCAGATTTTGAGAATTTGAATTAAAAACTAAAAGAATAGTACTCAAATTATTTTCTCAGTTTTCACCAAACATTTGCTTCTGTTAGGAGATCTCTTTCAAGAGCTGCGTCATGTACATTACGAGTATGATCTAATTCGGATGGTATCATCCCCAAAATGAGACTTAAGACTTTCTGTAATAATTTTATTATTTAATAAACCACAACCTCACTAATATTTCAAGATGGCGCCGGAGAAAGGTCGCATTTGTTTATACTGCAAAAGTAAAGCAGTTAATGGTCCTAAGTGTAAAGTTTGTGGTGTGATCATCCATCCTAAATATGTAGAACGCTTAAATGTTAAGGTTCTTGATGAAGAAAATGTATTG